>PVJI01008881.1:0-61186 GCA_004026765.1 Micronycteris hirsuta
AAGGAGACAGTTACCTACAAAGGAATCCCCATAAGACTGTCAGCGGATTTCTCAAAGGAGACCTTCCAAGCAAGAAGGGGCTGGAGAGAGATATTTCAAATCATGAAGAGCAAGGGACTACAACCAAGAATAATCTATCCAGCAAAACTTTCATTTAGAATGGAAGGGCAGATAAAGTGCTTCTCAGATAAGGTCAAGTGCCGTGGGGATCTCGTCCCAGCCAAAACCCGTGGGTGACCGTAACCAAATGCGTGTATAAATCTCACACTGAGACACGCAGGGGGAAGGAATCTGGCGGCCACGGGTCTCCTCCACCATCCCCTATCTTGGGGAGAAAGACCTCGTGGGTTGTTTAGCTGGGGGTTTTATTAGAGGCATTAAGACATATTTACATTGGATTGATTATTCATGAGATTAAGCAGAACAGGTAGGATTACTCATAGCAAGGCATTGGGATGTTGATTCAGATCCGGTGGCAGACACGACCAGGTTAAAGCAATATTCAGGGATCAGCAAGCCAGAAGTTTTTAAGATACACCTTTGCCAAATTCCTATTAGAGAATTCTCATCCCACAGACATGATCCACACTTGCTCACACAGGAATCACACGGAGCTGTGCTCAAAACGTGTAAATTCTCAGGACTGCGTATTTACACACGTGTGGAAATCACTGCCACAGTCAAGTTCAAGGAGTACATCATCATGCAACCTCTACTATATGAAATGTTAAAAAGTTTCGTATGAGGACTCAGGAGAAAAGGCACCAAGGCCAGATCAACTACCGGGAAATTTAGATCAGCCACAGCCAAGACGCTTCTGAGGTAAGCAAGCAAAATACAACCATAGAAACAAAATAGAACCAGAGACATTGAAGTTTAGAACATTCTGGCAGTAACCAGAGGGGAAGGGGAAGGGGAGAAGGGGGACAAGGGTATTCAGGAACTGCAATGAAGGACACATGGACAAAACCAAGGAGGAGGGGGGAAGCAAGGGAGGGAGATGGGTTTGCCTGGAGTGGGGTGGGGGGAGGGTAAATGCGGACAACTGTAATTGAACAACAATAAAATAATTTAAAAAATAAAATAAAATTAAGGAGGGAACATAAGAAAGGTTACATCTAGGTGGACAATAGCAAGGCAAAGATCAGATTACAGGATAGTTAGCAATATAATGTGCTCTCTTAAGGGTGGTCACACTTTAGAATGAGGATTGTAAAAGAGGTGTTTCAAAGATGTGTTACCCTAGAGACACAAAAACAACGGACAGTTAGAAATTTATAATTATATCATCCTGTAAAATTGCTTTTGATATGAACCCCTTTTTATAAATCAATCTAAAGTATGAATAGATTACCAAACTTTTGATGGAATAGTGTGGTCTCACAGCACTAAGACAGCTCATATCTAGCAAGTCTCAGTATTATTAGCAGCTTGTTACAATGGTGGGCCATGTAGGGATGGGATAATACTGTAATTATGGGATCTGAGTTGAGGCTGAGTTTTTCCCAAAAAGGAAAGGGCAGGTAAATGGAAGACAGTCAGGTCTTATGGACTTCATTGCGAAAAAAACAATCTGGATTATTTCTATCCTGTGAACTATCATGATCTGAGTTTTGTCATCTTTCTCACTAAGGTATTTTGCATCTAATATGTATTTACATAAATCATGAAAAGGGTATTAACAGTTATTTTATACACCATTAACCATAAAGAGTTGGACTATAAAGAAAAATCATAACTGTTATTATGAGTAATAGAATTAGCAGATAGATAAATAAAATAAAATTGATTTATAGTTCAATATCTTTCTTTAGATATACATGGCTTGTTGATGTCTTGGGATAGCGATGTGCTTCTGATGTCAGTAGTTTTCCATCCTAGAGAATCTTTGGTGTTCATTGTAGGTGGACGCAAATGTCAAAGGCAAGAGTTGATGTCTATTCATGGTTAGGCACTTGATAAGTTCTCTTCCAAAAAAGCTGGAGTGTGTCTTTTACTTGATGTCCCCCCACAACAAAAAAAAACTCCAGGTAGTCAATTATCTATAGAATCTTTTTTTCTTGGAAGTTTAATGTGAAAGAAAGTGGTTACCAATTTGGCATTTTTCTGAAGTAGTTTCATCAAACCTTGGCACTAGTGTAGCTGTCTCCTTTTAATAATGTTAACTTGTAAGTTTCTTTATCTAATTTATGTACATATTAAATACATTATGATGCATGAAGAAATGCAAAATTCAAAAAAATGGAGCTTGCCAGGAATCAGAGAAGAATCAAGCGGCCATTTTGGTTTTCCAATAGCTCTGACTTTTTCATCTACAGCCACTGTTTATCTAGGCAACATACCTGTTGAAAATGGAGACAGAATCCAGGCTTTTGGTGGTCATAAACAAACATAGAACTGACCACACAGATATTGTAAATCAAAGCAAGCAGGAAATTTATTAAGAAAAGTATATTTCCCAAGACATGGGAGTGGGTCAGGGAATGGCTCTATCCTATTGAAGGGTTACAGGCTGTATAAGGATTTTACAAACTTCTACACATGCAGTTTCCCACAATTCTCCTTGACTGCACCCTCAGGGAGAAAATCACAATGCTAATTATTATCAGATGTCATAAGGATATTCTTGGAAATCAAGATGCTGACTGATGACAGCTGCAGTGTCTCAGAGTCTCCTATTCTATCTTCTGCCTCAACTTCCCCTTGAAGACATGGTTCTCAAAAATTCTTTTGGGAGGTTTCTGAGGGAGGGTGTTCAATCTTCTGTATTTACTTCTTGCTGGAATGGAGCAGTAGACCGTGCCTGCTAAGAACCATGAAACTCTCACCCTATCTTATCTAGTAGCTGGGAAGGAATTCCTAAAACTGGCATGGATACTGGGTGTTGTAAGGTGTTAGCATTGGATTCCTTAGGGATTGTTGAAAACCCTGGAGCATCATCATCCTGATTTGGTGAGTTTGGAAGATATAAATTTAACCAACAAGTTAAAGGTGCAAGGGTCAAAGATTAATAAGTCCCAAGAGAGGGAGAAACCAAGTTACTGAGGGAATGTATCCCTTAATGGTATCCTAGATAGTTTTGGGGTTCTTGGGATACAATCCTTTTAGACATTGTTTGCCAGCACTTATTTTGTGAGCACTTGTTTCTATTTGCCTTGATGAGTTTATCAAGAAGTATTAGCTAGAGCACAAACCTCACCCTTCTGGACCAATAAGTAATCTACTTAAAAGTCCACTCAGGTTTCTGGACTGGCAAGAGTATTTTAAGGCTAGGATTGTGTTAGTTCATTTAGCCCAAAGTACTGTTGGGAATATTGCTCCTAACACTTCCCAGATTCTCTGTCTTGGCCTATGTCTGGGTGCTTAAGTTGGCCAGACTAACTTGTTTCTCTAGCATGTTGCCCACTGTATCATGGTTGACAATGACAAACCCAGTAATTGTTAAATGTATTGCCCCAGAGCAAATCCTGAGTAATTTGAAAAAGAGAGTTATCGACCCATGAAAGAGTAGCAAGAGTGAGAAAGAATGTTTCATAATAAATCTTACCTTTAAGGTTTCTTCTTTTTAAACAGGAATTGGTGGTCTTCTAAGGGTTCTCAAGTGTAGTTGGAATCTAGATTTTTCTGCTGGTCTAACAGAGGATCTGCTGGTTTTACTCTAGAAATATGGACTCAACTATCTAAACTATCTACCCCCAGCAGTTTAACAGCCATGGGGGTACTTGGACAACCTGGTAGGGTTCCTTCCTTTTAAGGCTAAGTTGATCTGTAGGGGATCCCTCTTTCCAAGTTTTGAGATATATCTAATCCCCCCAGAGATATAGTGGTCTGGAATTTTCCTTTGGGAGTGAGTAAGACCTTATTTCCATATTCCTGCAGTGCTTTTTGTGCCTGTTCTAAGTTCATTATATACTTAACTGCTTAATGGGTCTCTGTATCAAATATCAGATCTAAAGTTAAGAGGCCTACCATACAGCATCTCAAATGAATTGAGTTTGGCATTGACCTTAGAGGAGCCCCTGATTTTCATGAGTGCTATAGGTAGTAATTTAACTCAGTTTTCAGAAGGTTATTGACAGAGCTTTGCCAGTGCTCTTTTCAAGATCTGATTTGCCCATTCTACCTTCCTAGAGGACTAAGTATTCATATTCTCTACAGGAGGCGTTTTGGCAATCAGTCTGCCAATCTTCTGGATTGGTCCCTCTTCACTGAAGAGGCTCTAACAGTGGGGGAAGGGATGGCTTTTTCCAGGGTTGTTGTAGGCAGAAAGGGTGCAGGACTGACAATATTCTTTATGGTAGTTGTTAGTACTTTGCCTACAAATAATTTGTTAAGCATTGTTATTTTGACATCCCTTCCTATGTGGAAGGAATCATGCAAAGCCTTTAATTATTCTTACTGGAAGCCTGATAAATGAAGAGTTTTGGCCAATGTATATTCAATGTCCTTCATGGATGTCCCCTTGATATGAAGCCCAAGATATCTCCCCAGATGTATAGTTGGGCTTGATATCTGCACTGATCACAGAGAGGAATCCCTAACAGTAAGGAGTCCTCTTTCTTTCCAAATGACAGCATGAGCATGCAGAACAAGCACACTGTGAGGTCACTTTCCATAGGAACCATTTTTTTTTTAACAAAACACCCCCAGTCCATTTTAAAATCAAATTGGTTTTGTTAGTTTGTTTGTTTTTTAAAAGATTTTATTTATTTATCCTTAGACATAAGAGAAGGGAGGAAGAAGAAGAGGGAGAGAAACACCAATGTGTGGTTTCCTCTCACGTGGCCCCCACCAGGAAACTGGCCTGCAACCCAGACATGTGCCCTGACTGGGAACTGAACCAGTGACCCTTTGGTTCTCAGCCGATGCTCAATCCACTGAGATACACCAGCCAGAGCTCTAATTGTTTTTTAATATCACATTCTATAAATTCTTTATACATTTTGGCTATTAATCCCTTATACAATATATTCCTGAAAATGTCTCTTTCATTCAATAGGTTGCCTTTTCATTTTGTTGATGCTTTTCTTTGCTGTGCAAAGCTTTTTAATTTGATGTAGTCTCGTTTGTTTATTTTTGTTTTTGCTGTCCTTGCCTGAGAGTTTCAAAAAATATTACTAACAATGATGTCAAGGAGTTTACTGTGTATGTTTTCTTCTAGGGGTTTCATGATTTCAGGTCTTAGTTACATTTAAGTCTTTATTCTATTTTCAGTTTATTTTTTATTTGTTATAAGAGAGGGGTCCAGTTTCATTCGTTTGCATGTACCTGTTTAGTTCTCCCAACACAATTTATTAAAGAAACTGTCTTTATCCCTTTGCAGATTTTTGACTCCTTTGTCATAGATTACTCACCATATAAGTTTAGATTTATTTGTTGGGCTCTCTATTTTGTTCTATGGAACTATGTGTCTGTTTTTGCATCAATATCATACTCTTTTAAGTATTATAGATTTGCAGTATAGTATAAATTCATAAAGCATTGATACCTGCAGATTTTTTTTATCAAGGTTGCTTTGACTATTCAGCACCTTTTATGATTCCATTCAAATTTTAGGATTATTTTCACTAATTCTGTGAAAAATGTCATTGGTATTTTAATACAAATAATTATTTATTTATTATTTTTTATTGCTTATTCTTTTATAGTTGTCCTAATTTCTTTTTTCCCCTTTTGCCCTCCCCCCAACCAGTCCATTCCTCTTGCCCACAGCCAGTCCCCTCTCCATTGTCCATATCCATGAGCCATTCATACATGTCATTTGACTAGCCCCTTCCCCTTCCACCCACCATTCCCCCTCACCCACTTCCCCTCCTACAGCTGTCAGTCTGTTCCATGATTCCATATCTCTGGTTCTACTTTTCTCATTAGTTTATTTTGTTCCTTAGATTCCAGTTATAAGTGCAGTCATATGGTATTTGTCTGTCATGACTGGCTTATTTCACTTAACATAACTAGAACACTTTGGAAAATGGTCAACATCAACACTACAATTTCATTAAGAAGCTAATTAGCATTAACCTTTTAAGTTAAAGACTGAGAGACCAAGGCTCCCTTTAATGACATGCCACAACTAGATACATCCAGAATTTTTAAAAGAGTTTTTATTTATTTACTTTTAAACAGAGGGAAAGGGATGGAGAAAGAGAGGGAGAGAAGCATCAATGTGTGGTTGCCTCTCACACACCTCCTACTGGGGACTTGGCCTGTAACAGGCATGGGCCCTGACTGGGAATCGACTGGCAACTCTTTGGTACACAGACCAGCATTCAATTCAGTGAGTCACACCAGCCAAGGCCAGAACATTTTTGGTAGGAATTGAATTGAATTGAATCTGTAAAGTTCATTGGACATTTTAACAATATTAAATGTTTCAGCCCATGAACACAGTATATCTTTCCATTTGTTTATATCATCTTCAATTTATTTTATCAACGTCTTATAATTTCAGAGTACAGGCCTTTCACCTCTTATTAAATTTATTACTAGATACTTTATTCTTTTTAATGAAATTTTAAATGAGACTTTTATTAATTTCTTTTTCTGTTAATTTGTTATAAGTGTATAGAAAAGCAAAATACTGCTGCATATTAGTTTTCTCCTGTGACTTGACTTTATTTATTTACTATTTGTAATAGTTTTTGGTAGAGTCTTTAGGGTTTTCTATATCTGCTACCATGTCATCTTCAAAAAGTGACAGTTTTACTTCTTCTTAATCTGGTAGACTTTTTCTTTTGTTATTGCTATGGCTAGAACTTTCAGTGTTTTGTTTTTACAAGACCAGTGCTCTAACCCTTGAGCTATGGAGCCCTTACCTTCAGTGTTATGTTTTTAAAAAGTGACAAGAATGGGCATTTTTGTCTTTTTTCTAATTTTAGAGGAACAACTTTTTAGCTTTCCACTGTTACTTATGCTGTTAGACATGGCCTTATTGGTTGAGGTAAATTACCTTTCTACCACTTTGTAGAGACAATTTTATCATAAATGGATATTGAGTTTTTTCTAGTGCTTTTTTTTCATATCTATTGAGATAATCATCTGATTTTTGTCCTTGGTTTTATTGACGTAAAGTTGATTGATCAATAAATTTGATTGATTTGTAAATCCTGAACCACCCTTGCGTTCCTGTAATAAATCCCATTTGATCATGATATATGATCTTTTAATGTATTGCTGAATTTAGTTTGCTAATATATTATTGAAAATTTTTGCATCTTTCTTAATCAGAAATATTACATAGAAATTTTATTAATTAATTAATTTATTTTTGAAGTGTTTTTGTCTAGCTTTGGTTTTAGAATAATGCTAGTTTCATAGAATGTGTAAGCATTCTTGTCTCTTCAATTTTGTGGAACAGTTTGAGAAGGATAGGTATTGACTCTTCTTTAAATGTTCGGGAATATTCAGCTCTGAATCCATCTGATCCTTTGCTTTTGTTCATTGAGAGTTTTTGATTACTTATTTAATTTAATGACTTGTTTCCTTAGATTTTCTATTTCTATAATTCAGTCTTGGAAGATAATAAGTTTATAAGAATTTACTTGATTCTTGTAGGTTGTTCATTTTGTTGGTTTATAATTGTTCATAGCAATCTCTCGTGACTTTTTGTTTTTCTGTGGTATTGTTTGTAAATACTTTTTAATTTCTGTTTTTATTAATTTGGGCCCAATCTTTTTATCTTTTTTCCCCTTGATTAGGCTAGTGGTTTATCAATTTTATTTGTCTTTTTAAAGATCTAGCTCTTAATATATTTTTTGGTTTTATTTTTTATTTTTATTTTCTAATTATTTTATTGTTGTACAAAAAAAATTATTATTAGGAGATATGGCCAAGAAATGCTTTGGTAGAAATTCTTTGCTTCCTCAAACAGCCAAAAGAAGGAAAACAACCAATTAGAAAACAAGGAACAACCAGAACTGCCAGAAAATCATTTGCATGGAAGTCCAACAACAAAGGAGTTAAAGAAACATTCATCCAGACTGGTAGGAGAGGCAGAGATGAACAGCTGGAGCAGAGAGGATGCATGGAAGGCAAGACAGCAGACCATGTGAGTGATCACACATTTGCTCACAGATAAGCCAGGAGGAAAAAAGGGGGAGCAACACAGAAAGGAAACACACGGTTTCAGAGAAGGAAACTAAAGACTCAAAACTGCTGGCTATAAAAAAAATCTGTGGTGGTTGCTTTGGTGGGAGAAACTCCCAGCCTCACTGGACTTTGTTCAAGAGGCCCACAAGGCACTAAAATGTACGCAAACCCACCCGCCTGAAAATCAGCACCTGAAAGGCCACCATCCACTTGTGGGAAGTGAAAGAACTGATGGAAAGTGGGATGAGAGTGGAACAAGCAGTATTGTTCTCTTTCTGACCCCTCCTCCACAGATAGCACCACAATGCAGCAAAGAGGATTGCCCTGCCCTGTCAAATACCTAGAACTCCTACACTTACCACATAACAAGTGTACTGAGAGAAAGAAATATGGCTCAAATGAAAGAACAGATCAAAACACCAGAAAAAGAACTAAGTGACAAGGATATAGCCAACTTATCTGATGAACAGTTCAAAACACTGGTAATCAGGATGCTCACAGAATTTATTGAGCTCAGCCACAAAATGAAGGCAGAAATGAAGGCTACCCAAAGTGAAATAAAGCAAAATATACAGGGAACCAACAGTGATGGGAAGGAAACCGGGACTGAAATCAACAATTTGGAACAAAAGTAAGAAATAAACATTCAACCAGAGCAAAATGAAGAAACAAGAATTCAAAAAAAATGAGAAGAGGCTCAGGAACCTCCAGGAAAACTTTAACATATGAAGTTCCAGATATTAACAAGTTCCAACATACAAATTATGGGGGTGCCAGAAGGAGAAGAGGAAGAATAAGAAATTGAAAACTTATTTGAATGAATAATGAAGGAAACTTTCCCCAATCTGGCAAAGGAAACAGACTTCCAGGAAGTTCAGAGAGTCCCAAAGAAATTGGAGGAACACACCAGGACACATCATAATTAAGTTACCCAAGACTAAAGTTGATAAAATCTTAAAATAAGCAAGAGAAAAGGGGAGAGTTACCTACAGAGGAGTTCCCATAAGGCTATCAGCTGATTTCTCAAAAGAAACCTGGCAGGCAAGAAGGGGCTAGAAAGAAGTATTCCAAGTCATAAAAAGCAAGATCCTACATCCAAGATTACTCCAAGTTCATAGAAAGGGCTAAAAATAGTTCATTAAACAAATGGTTTTGGAAAAAGTGAACAGATAGATACAGAAAAATGAAACCAGACCACTTTCTTAAACCACACAAAAGAATAAATTCAAAATGGAGCAAAGACTTAAATGTTAGATCTGAAACCAAAAAATAAATAAATAAATAATGATAATAGAAGAAAACTTAGGCAGCAAAATCTTAGACATTGCTCATAGCAATATTTTATCAGATATATCTCCCCAGGAGAGGGAAATAAAAGTAAAAATAAACAAATGAGACTAAATCAAACTAAAATTTTTTGCACAGCAAAGGAAGTCACCAACAAAATAAAAAGACAACCCACAGAATGCGAGAACCTATTCACTGATACATCTGATAAGAGGGTAATATACAAAACTTATAAAGGACTTATAAAAACACCAAAAATATCAAACAACCCAATTAAAAAATTGGCAAAGGGACTTCCAGGAAGTATGGAGGCTTAGGTAGACATGCTGTGCCTCCTTAGAAGGACAACGACAAATTTAAAAACAAAAAAACAACCAGAAATGACAGAAATTGAACTGTATGGAACACTGAAAACCAAGAAGTTAAGAAAGAAATATTCATCCAGACTGTTAGGAGGGGTGGAGAGGACTCTCAGCAAGGTGGTGGCTGACAGATCCAGAAAGGCAGCATATGGCAGACTGAGCATTCCTGAATTTGTGTGTGTGTGAACCAGGAGGAACAATTGGGGAGCAAGACAGACCTCAAAACCCAGGGTTCCAGCATGGGGAAATAAAGCCTCAGAACCTCTGATTGAAAAAACCTGTGAGGGTTGAGGCAGCAGGAGAAACTCCTAGCCTCACAAGAGAGTTCGTTGGAGAGACCCACAGGATCCTAGAACATACACAGGCCCATCTTGCTGGGAATTTGCACCAGAAGGGACCAATTTGCTTGTGGGGAAGTGACTGAAAGCTGGCAAAGAGCTGAACAAGCTTCACTGTTTCTCCTCAGACTCTTCCCGCACATACTGCACCACAACACAGCAACATATATTGCCCCGCCGTGGTAAATACCTAGGGCTCTGCCTTGTAATACATAACAGGTGTGCTCCCAACAAACAAACAAAAAAATGGCCCAAATGAAAGAACAGATCAAAGCTCCAGAAAAATACAACTAAGCAATGAAGAGATAGCCAACCTATCAGATGCACAGTTCAAAACATTGGTAATCAGGATGCTCACAGAATTGGTTGACTATGGTCGAAAAATAGAGGAAAAAGTGAAGGCTATGAAAAGTGAAATAAAGGAAAATGTACAGGGAACCAACTGGGAAGGAAACAAGGACTCAAATCAATGCTGTGGACCAGAAGGAAGAAATAAACAGTAAAGCAAAAGAAAATGAAGAACCAAGAATTAAAAAATGAGGAAAGGCTTAGGAACCTCTGGGACAACTTTAAATGTTCCAACATCTGAATCATAGGGGTACCAGAAGGAGAAGAGGAAGAGCAAGAAATTGAAAACTTATTTGAACAAATAATGATGGAGAACTTCCCCAATCTGGCAAAGGAAATAGACTTCCAGGAAGTCCAGGAAGCTCAGAGAGTCCCAAAGAAGTTGGACTCAAGGAAGCACAGAGAAGGCACATCATAATTACATTACCCTAGATTAAAGACAAGGAGACAATCTTAATAGCAGCAAGAGGAAAGGAGACAATTTCTTACAAAGGAGTTCCCATAAGACTATCAGCTAATTTCTCAAAAGAAATCGTGTAGGCAAGAGGGGGCTGGAAAGAAGTATTCAAAGTCATGAAAGGCAAGGACCTACATCCAACATTACTCTATCCAGCAAAGTTATCATTTAGAATGGAAGGGCAGATAAGATAAGGTCAAGTTAAAAGAGTTCATCATCACCAAACCCTTATTATATGAAATATAATAAGTAACAACTAGAACAGGAACAGAACCACAGAAATGGAGATCACATGGAGGGTTAGCAGTGGGGTAGAGGGAGGGGAGAAAGGGGAAAAAGGTACAGGGAATAAGTAGCATAAATGGTAGGTACAAAATAGACAGGGGAAGGTTAAGAATAGTATAGGAAATTTAGAAGCCAAAGAATTTATACGTATGATCTGTGGACATGAACTACCAGTGGTTGGAGGGAATGCAGGTGGGAGGGGGCATACAGGGCAGAGAGGAATAAAGGGGGGAAAATGGGAAAAGTGCAATAGCATAATCAATAAAATATATTTTAAAAATAAATCCTGAAAAATAAATGTGTGTTTTTTTACTATTTAAAAAAAATAGGTAAAGGACCTAATAGACCACTCTCCAAACAGGTCATACAGATGGCCAATATACATAAGAAAAGATGCTCAACATTACTAATTATTAGGAAAATGTAAATTAAAACCACTATGAGATATCATTTCACAACTGTCAGAATGGCTATCATCAATAAATCAACAAACAAGTGCTTGCAAGGATGTGGAGAAAGAGAACCATTTTGCAGTTTGGTGGGAATGTAGACTGTGCAGCCCCTGTGCAAAGCAGTATGGAGATAACTGAAAAATTAAAAGTGTATTTGCCTTTGACCCAGCAATCACACTTCTGGGAATATATCCAAAAGATCCCAAAACACTAATTTGAAAGATGAACACCCCTATGTTCATTGCAGCATTATTTACAATTGCCAAGATATGGAAGCAACCCAAATGCCCATCAGTAGTTTAGTAGATAAAACAGCTGTGGTGCATTTACACAATGGAATACTACTCAGCCATAAAAAGGAGAAAGTTTACCCTTTGTGACAGTACAGATGGTCCTGAAGAACATTATGCTTAGTGAAATAATCCAATCATAGAAAAACAAATAGCATATGATTTCACTCATATGTGGAATCTAATGAACGAACTGAACTAATAAGGAAAATGGGGACAGACTCACAGATGGAGAGAAAGATGACAGCTATTTGAGGGTCTAAGGGGAGGGTGGTAAAGGGTCTTCATGGTAATAGAAAAAATACAACAAAGATTTAAAAAATTAGAGAAAAAAACAATCCCATTCACAAATGCCTCAAAAAGAATAAAATGCCTAGGAATAAATCTAACCAAGTATATAAATAACCTGTAATCAGAACATTATAAGACCCTGAAGAAAGATATTGAATAAGTTATGAATGAGTGAAAGCATATACTGCATTCGTGGATTGGAAAAATTAACATCATTAAAATATCCTTACTACCCAAAGCAATTTATAGATCCTATGTAATTCCTATCAAGATACCAATGATGTATTTTATAGAACTAGAACAAGTATTTGAAAAATATATATGGAACCACAATAGGCCCAAATAGCAACAGCGATCCTGAGAAAGAAGAACAAAGTTGGAGGAAACGTGCTACCAAATATCAAACTATACTAAAAGGCCACAGTAATCAAAACAGCATGGTACTGGCTTAAAACCAGACACATAGATCAATGGAATGTAACAGAGAGCCCAGAAATAAACCCACACCTTTATATTCAATTAATATTTGACAGAGGAAGCAAGCACATTCAATGGGCTAAAAATAGTTTATTCAATAAATGGTATTGGAGAAATTGGATAGATATGTGCAAAAAATGAAACCAGACCACCTTCTAATGCCACACATTCACAATAATCCATTAAAAATAATTAATTCAAAAGAATAAATTCAAAATGGATTATAAACTTAAATATTAGACCAAAATTCATAAAAATCCTAGAAGAAAACATAGGCATTAAAATCACAGACATTGCTTGTAGCAATATTTTTTTCTAATTTATCTCCTCAGGCAAGGTAAACTAAAGAAAAATAAACAAATGGGACTACATCAAACTAAAATGTTTCCGCACAGTAAAGGAAACCATAAACAAAATAAAGACAACCCTCTGAATGGGGAAACATATTTGCTGATACACCTGATAAGGGGTTAATGTACACAATTTATGGAGTGCATAAAACTCAACACCAAAAAATAAAACAGTCCAATTAAAAAATGGGCAAAGGATCTGAATAGAAACGTCTTCAGAGAGGACATACACTTTGCCCATGAACATGCGAAAACATGCTCAAGTTCCCTAGCCATCAGAGAGATGCAAATTAAAATGACAATGAGATATCACTTCACACCTGCAGAAATGGCTATCAATAAATCAACAAATATCAAATGCTGGCTAGTATGTGGAGAAAAGGGAGCCCTTTTGCATTGATGGTGGGAATGTAGATTGGTGCAGCCGCTGTGAAAAGCAGTATGGAGTTACCTCAAAAAATTAAAAATTGAACTGCTTTTTAACCTATCAATTCTGATTCTGAGAATTTATCCAAAGAAACCTGAAACACTAATTCAAAAGAATATAAGTACTCCTATGTTCTTTGCAGTGTTATTTATCCAGTTCTTAAGTAATATGTCCGTGAACCATTTTCTCTGTTTCTTGATTTTGCATATTTTGGATTGGCTCAGTTCTTGGACAGTCCCTCCCTTGGTGGTCTCAGGAAGCTACCTGAAATCTGGTCAACACAAATCTCATTTATTCCCAGTAGGAAAAAAAAAATTCTTTTTAATAGGTCACCCAAAGTGTTGAGTTGAATGTAACAGGTTCTTACAAATCTAACTTGGAAACCATGCTCATTCTTCTATAAATAATTTCATCCCAGGGGTTTCAAATTGTTTCAAGCTAACCAGAATCTATTGTGCGAGCTAGGAAAAGTTCACTGTCACTAAAACCACAGGGTCAGGAGAGTAGATACAAGCTGTGGAGACAACCAATGTATTCTCAGCTGAACAAATTTCACATATCTGGTGGAATTTTTCATAGTTTTGAATTGGAGTTGTTTTCTCCTAATACAATTAGAGGTGGACTTTTGTACCTCATTTTCTTTTCTTTTTTTAATTTATTGAAATTATTAGGGTGAAAATGGTTAGTAAAATTATATGTTTCAAGTGTACAATTCTATAATACATCATTTGTACATTGCAATGTGTGTTTGCCACCCAAAGTCGAATCTCCTTCCATCACCATTTATCCCCCCGTTACCTTCTTCTACCTCCCCCACTTCCTTTTCCCTCTGGTAATTACTATACTGTTGTCTGTGTCTATGAGGGTCTTTTTGTCCTTACTCTTTTACCTTTTTCCCTCAGTCACCCAACCTCCCTCCCCTCTGACTGCTGACAGTCTGCTCTTTATATCTATTAGTCTGTTTATATTTTATTCATTAATTTTGTTCATTAGATTCCACATATAAGTGAAATCATATGGTATTTGTCTTTCTCTGTCTTGCTCATTTCACTTAGAATAATACTCCCCAGGTCCATTCATGTTGTTGCAAAAAATATGATTTCCATCTTTTTAATGGCTGAGTAGTATTCCACTGTATAAATGTACCACAAGTTTTTTTATCCACTCATCTTTGCACAGTAAAGAAAACCATCAACAAGTAAAAAGACCACCAACTGAATGGGAGAACATATTTGCCAATGATACATCTGTTATGGGATTAATATCCAAAATTTATAAAGAATTTCTAAAACTCAATACCAAAAAAAACCCATAATCCAATTAAAAAATGGGTAAAGGACCTGAATGGACACTTCTATAAAGAGGACATACAGATGACCAATATACAAATGAAAAAATTCTCAACATCACTAATCAACAGAGAAGTGCAAATTAAAACCATAATGAGATATCGCTTCACACCTGTCAGATGGCTATTATCCATAGATCAACAAACAGGTGCTAGCAATGGTGCGGGGATAGATAGCCCCAGTGCACTGTAGGTGGGAATGCAGATTGGTGCAGCCACTGTAGAAAACAGTATGGAGTTACCTCAAAAAAATGAAAAATGGAACTGCCTCATGATCCAGTGATTGCACTTCAGGGAATGTATCCAGAGAAATCTGAAACACTAATTCGAAACCATGTATGTATTCTTATGTTTATTGCAGCATTATTTACAATGGTGAAGATTTATAAGCAGCCCATTCTCTCTCTCTCTCTCTCTCTTTAAGGAGTAGAGAGTGAATACAAGCTGTGGAGGCAACAACAGTATTCTATGTTCATGAAATGTGACCATATCTGGTGGAATTCATCTGAATATTCTTCATATTTTTTAATTGGAGTTGTTTTCTCTTTCTAATTCAATTATAGATGAAGTTTTGTAATTTCTTTTTTTTTTGTTCATATTTAAAATCTTCCATTGGAAGTCCTAAACTAGCAAATTTTTCAATTTTATGACTAGACTTAGATTCTTCTTTATTCATTAAACCCAGATATTATCTGCTAGACATTGCGCTAAGCCTACAGTTTCGACAATAATCAAGACAGACACTACTCTTGCCCTCTTAGAGTTCACAGTCTAGTTTATAAGACAAAATGAAAAAAATAATTCTGCTGTTCTTGGATTTTGATGATAAGGACTTACAAAGCAAACTTTACTTGCACAATTGTCCACACTTTAAAAAACTTTTAAGCATCATCCCACCCATGCCCAAGGCCCAGAACTCTCTGTAGTCTTGAATGGTTTGCTTTTCCTTTCTGCTGCTCTTCTTTTGTCCACACCTCTACTTTTTTTTCATCTTGTTGTCCAAGGTAGTTATAATAGCAGGAACCCAGGACACCAGGGGGCTCACATACATTTGTCGGAGGGCTGACTGGTTTGTGAAAGCAAGTAAAAATCCTGGGGCCTATCCACATAGAATTTATAGACCTGTGCCAATCTGAAGCTTATTCACATATGATGTCATTTGCCCCTGTAAAAAATTACATTAGGAAACCTGAAAAAATCAGTCTTAAGTCAGCTGTTGTTATTGACAATAGTTGTTCATTTTGAAGGCTTTTTGTGCGTTTGGTGCTATTTCAGTACTTCACATATGTCATTTCATTTCATCCTCAAATCCCATAACAACAGGCATTATAATTCCATCTTATTGACTAATGACCCTGGGGGTTACTTGTCGAGAATCCTGGCCAGCAGGACTCGTATGCCATGGCTGCATGTAAATAATTTTACACATAATTTTATAATGGACTAGAAATTCCTGGACCACGCGTCCCCTCCATTATGATCTTGGAGAGGCCCTGAACCGGGTGTTGACTGGCCTTTTATTGATGTTTCTCGGGCACTTTATATATGAATGGTCTTCATTAACTATGCATGAACTGCAGATTTACTTTAGGTGGTAGAGGCCCAAGATAGCGTATCAGGAGGATAGATATGCAAATGGAAAGACAATAGGCTTGGGCAGAACTCTGATCTGACAAAGCTAGGCATGTATTAGCATAAGTCCTTTTGACCAAGGGAGAGAGAGATTTTTAGCAAGAGCAAGGTTTTATTTTAAATCTAAAGAACATGCTAGCCTAATTTCCCCACGGGAAATTCTGCTTCCATGAACATGGGTCCATGCATGCCGGCTTATGTTCCACGAGAGACTTTGCTCCTTGACACTTGTGAAAACACAGGGATACAATTCACCACTGTGGATATAGGAATTTCCCTTAGTTACTCAAGTTATCATCTTGCTTAGGTGTTATTCTTGGTCCATCTGGCTCCTGAGTCCAGGTACCCATGGGGAGGTAGATACAAGCAAGGGCCCATTGTTTCCCACATCAGGTGAACTGGGTGAGTCTTTCCTTATAATCCTGGGCCTCTTTACTTTAAGTAGCAGATCTATGACTTTATTTGAGCAGTTCTTAGAAAAACTTCGAGGTGGATAAATATTGAGATAATGCAGGGGGGAAAAATGGGTTCCTGTTTTTTATTTCAGCTTTTAATTGGACTGTTTACTAGGAGTCTGAATAAAATCTAGGCTAATTAAATGAGAAGCTTAGCTCTCTTTAGCTCTGAAAGAGAAAAGACACACTTCCACAACCCGAAGCCAGTAGGGTGATGATAGTTGTTCAGATCCCCAGATCCAAGGTGGCAGAGATGGGTGCTGGGAATCCTCCAGTGTGGTGGCAGAGATGGTCTTGGAGAAGCAAGAGGGAGCCCTGAGGAGAAAGGCAGGGTGCTCTGGAATGGGTTCACTCCATAAGAGAGGCCTGTGCCCTGGAAAGACTCACAGTGCTGGTGGTGTATGGTAAGTCTTGCTGGCCCTTGCTCAGGTTTTCTTAGGTGACTAAGATTCTTCATTGGGTTGCCTGAGGAAAATTTTCTCTAGGGTGTAAAGTTGTGTTACTGGGATATTTAGTGCATTGGCATTGGCTCATCTGGAAATGTATATGTAAAGGCTGGTTTTCTCTAGAAATTTGTTCAGATTTCAAAGGAAAAAGTAAAACTACCATGAGAAATTGTTCCTCCAGAGCATATAAACCCAGGAAAGACAGCCCCCATTAATACTAAGATGGCTGATATGAGGATCTTTTGATGCTTTGAAATCAATATTTGGCACACAATTAGAAAAAGCTGGCTATAAAATTAGGCAGAAAAATGAAAAGCATTTTTAATTGGTCTTTCTCAAAGCTTTAAAAAGAGAATTTAGATAAATGAATTAACATACTGTATTATGTCATTTAGGTGTCAAACCAATTCTTTCAGATATTGAAAATGGCCACCCTTATTTTTAAAGAGGGAAGGTCATTTGTAACTTGACTTGTCAAGGACAAATATAAATTGTAAATGCTTGGAAAACAAAATTTGGATTCTACTGTTCTTTGTGTCTGTCTATGTGCATTTACATGAGTATAGTATAAATGTGAAATAATTTTCAACCTCCAGATGATATTATTAAAATTAACTTAAAGGCAAGCACTTGTAAGGATTACATATTTTAAAATTCTCTGAAACGTAGAAGCTAACTCAAATGCCTTTTAAGTTCATGTGATCTAAGTAATCCTTAGTAAGTAGAAGTTAACTTTCTTGGTTTAAGTAAAACAGATATATCTTTTATTTTGACTAGATTTTACAAAAATACATCCATGTTTATAATTGACTTTAATGTCTATGAAATATGTTTCTATATGCAATATGTTTTAAGTATATTTGTCAGTAAATGAGCCTATGTTTCTGGAGGTTATAAAATGTCTTTATAAATTTGTCAGGCTAGAGAATGTTAATCACTTCTTAGATTTTATTAGAAATTGAGATTTAAAAAAAAAAAGAAATTGAGATTTTAAGGGTTGAAAATTTTAACATATGTAGGAATACCCTTGTGGTGTTCCAGAAGGACCCTGTTACACTTTAAAAGATTTGTTTTTATATGTCAAATTTCATAGGAAATATTGTAAAATAAATTATGAAAAACTTGGTCACTTGGTCTTCCCAGCTACCTGGCATCATCACAGTGGACTTAACCTGGACTTAGATGAAGGAACTTATGAGCTGACATTATTGAAAGAAGTCAACTTACAATATTGTTAAGCTACTGAACATGTGTAACATAATTTTTAATATTCTTTTTATGGCTTATGTAAATATACTAGATGCAAAATACAGGAAAATGAGATAGAAGACAAAGCTCAGATCATGAGAGTTCACAAAATAGAAGTGATCCAGAGTGTTTTTTCATAATGAAGGCCGTAAGACCTGACTGTTTTCTATTTACCTGCCCTTCTCTTTGGAGGAAAAATTCAGCCTCAAGTAAGACCCAATGGTTATTTATAGGAGACCTTTCTGTGTGGCGTGGCATGGGCCCAGCTCCCACTCAGAAAGGCCAGTGGAAAGCGAGGTCCAGTACATGGGACCCACGCCCACAGATAGGTTCTCCCATGGGAAATCAGGCCTGCATTGCACCTAGGCCACTTTGAGACTTGCATTTTTTTTTTTTTTTTTTTGCTAAAATTCCCTCACCCTGAATTGAGGCAACAAATGTTTACTACATTTCTTTAAAGTAACTTCCTAAAATCTATGCTAAACCTGCCAAGGACAACTGTAACCGGTTCAACCACTTTTCCCTTTATGTTTGCAAATACTCTTCTTTTTTGATGTAATTAGCAACATCCTCTCTCTTGTTTTCTGTAAAAGGTAACCACCTAAAGCGAACCTGTGCATAGTAAATGAGGACCATCCTCAATGTAATGTGCCCAGAAAAGCAATAAAGATGATCAATCATCTTGAGAGTCAGTCTTCTCAAGCCCCACTGACTTTTCATCTGTGAAACAGCCATTTCCTCACAGAGAAGCAGTGTTCAGAGCAGTGGCATTTATCATCCAGTAGATCAGCTTGTTAGCAGACCACAATCAGAAGGGCAGCTGGGCCTGTTATTTTTCCAGGAACTGAAAATGTGCCTGTCACTGGGACATGGGTGGGAAAGGGCTGTACCCCTCCTTCAGGGCCACAGAAAGGGAGAGGACAGCCTTGCACCGGAGAACCAGAGAACCGGAGAACCAGGGCGTGTGGCTGGAGGGGCTGGAGATGGTCTCTAGCAAGTGTGTGATCCCTCTCCCCAGCATGTGGCTGGCGGGGCCTACCATCTTCACCCCTACCATCTTCACCCCAGTGGGGCGGTCACTGGTGGCTGGGTGTGCTCCCAGCTTCTGATGAGAACAGTTGAAATGAGAGAATCCTGGGCTCTCACACCTTAGCTTCTGGTACTGCTCTTCATCCAGGATGACCATTTTGGGCGTCACCCTGCTGCTGGCCTCATAATCCTGCAGCAGGCACATTGGCCTAGGTGAGCTGGATGCCGAAGAGCATGGCCAGAGAGTTGCTGATGCAGTGTGAGATCTTCTTGCACAAAGCCAGCACACAGGAGAGGGTGTCGTTTTCCTCATGCCACTTGCACCTTATGTTGCTTGAGTAGACACACATAGACAACGTCCAGCAGGCTGTGCACACAGGTCTTAGAAAGCTCCTTGAGGAAATTCTGCTGGTAGATCCTCACCACAAGGTCCTCAAGGGCAGCAGGTCCAGGCTCTGCCTGGTGTCTGAACCCTTCTCCATGTCAACTGGTAACAAGGAGAAGGGCTCCAGACACCAGTTAACATGGGCTCTGTTGTCAGACTTGCAGCTGATGGGCAGCCAGTTCCCTGGGTGTAGGTGAATAAGTCTATAAAGGTTCTGGAGCACAGTTGCTTGGTCACACCCAGGTTGAAAGTTTAAAATAGAAATCTTGTGACTAGAATTACTTGCAGCCTGACAATGAAACCAAAATCCTCATGGAATTTCACTGGGTTGATGAAACTCTGGAAGTTGGCCATGATGCCCTCCTGCAGAGAGTACTCACATAGCTGATCTCACAGGAGAGGAAGCTCTGAGCACAGTGTGGAGGCAGCTCCAGGTGGCTCAAAATGTTTAAAAAATAAGACAGCTCCAAGGAGAGCTTGCTCACTTTTTAGAGGCAAGCTTGACACATCTAGGGGGGAAACATTGGGCTTTGGTGCAAGAGTGCTTGGCTTCCTTGGTGGTGTGCAAATAGGTTTCTGCTGCTTAGGAGGCTACCTTGCTAGTCATTAGGGAAATGCAATTCAAAGCCACAATGAAATAGCACTTCATGACTATTAGAATGACCATCATAAAAAAGACAAGAGATGATAAATGCTGACAAGGATGTGGAGAAAAGGGAGCCCTCATTAACTGTTTGGTGGGGTTATGAATTGGTGCAGCACTATGGCAAATAATATGGAGGATCTCACAAAATTCAACATAGAACTACCATATAATCCAGTAATTTCATTTCCAAGAACACATCCAAATAAAACAAAAACACTAACTGGAAAAGATTATCTGTACCTCCATGTTCATAGCAGCATTATTTACAATATCCAAGACAAGGAAACAGCCTGTGTCCATTGATGGATTAATGGATAAAGAAGTTGTGATATAAATACACAGTAAATTAACATTCAGCAATAAAAAATAAAAATAAAACCAAGGACTTGGATGGACCTTGAAGACATTCTGCTAAGTGAAATAATTCAGACGCAGACAAATACTTACAATCTCACATATATGTAGAATCTAAAATTAAAAAAAAAAAAAAAAAAAAAAAACTCATAGAAAAAGAGATCGGACATGCAGTTACCAGAGGTGGAGGAAGGGAGCAGAAGGAATTGGAGGAAGGTAATCAAAACGTGTAAACTTTCAGTTTTAAGTAATTACTATGATGTAATGTACAATATGATGACCACAGCTAGCTCTTATACAATACGTAGGAAAGTTAAGATAGTAAATCATGATAGCTCCTACCACAGAAAAACATTTTCTTTTTTTCTATTTTTTCTTTTTATTTTAGCTATATGGGAAGATGAATGTTAGCTGAGCCTGTGGAAGTAATCATTTCACAATGGCATGTAAATCAAGCCATTGTGTTGTATACCTTATACTTGCACAATGATGTGTATCAATTATTTCTCAATAAAACTGGAGAAAAATATTTGTAATGCTAAGTGACACATATATGTTATGAGGAAGAAGGACATTGAGGAAGAAGGACAAGAGATTAATCTTATCCTGATTCAGCAGTGATATTTATATACTACTAAATTAATGCTTTGACTATAAATGTCGAAGTGGTAACTATATCAGGAACTAGAAAGTAAATGTGCTTTGTGGAAATTTACATGCACTGTTTACAGACAGGCAAAAACATTTCTAATAAAAGTCTGAGAAGCGTTACTTGCACAAAGGATTCCAGTTTCCTCTAAAAAGTAAATGTAGTCCTTACTAATGAACATTCCAATTGTTCTTGTAAATGTGAATGTCAGTGTGATACATACACCTAAATAAATCATAGTTTTAGAGAATGTGAATTTCTTAAATTAATAGCATACTTTTCATGGTAACCCAAAGAGCAGATTTTTTTCTTCCCATTTTAAATAGGGAAGAATTTTCTAGAAATTAGTGTATTTCATCTAGGTTTTCAAATTTCTTGGTATATAGTTCTTTGTAGTAATTACTTACAATCTTTTGTATTTCTGTGGTATCAGTTGTAATCTCTCCTCTTCCATTTCTGATTATGTTTACTTGGGTCCTCTCTCTTTTTTTCTTGAGTCTGCTTAAAAGTTTGTCAATTTTGTTTATCTTTTCAAAGAACCAACTCCTGAATTTATTGATCCTTAGAATTGTGCTTTTAGTCTCTATGTTGTTTAATTCTGCTCTGATCTTGGTTATTTCCTTCCTTCTACTTGCTCTGAGCTGTCTTTGTTATTGTTCCAACCCTAGGGCACTGTTGGTGGGAATGCAGACTGGTGAAGCCACTGTGGAAAACAGTATGAAATTTCCTCAGAAAACTAAAAATGGATCTGCCTTTTGACCCTGCAATTCCACTGCTAGGATTATATCTTAAGAACCCCAAAACACCGATCCAAAGAACCTATGCACCTCAATGTTCATAGCAGCACAATTTACATTAGCTAAGTGCTTGAATCAACCTAAGTGCCCATCAGTAAATGAATGGATCAAAAAACTATGGTACACTTACACAATGGAATTCTATGCAGCTAAAAGAAAGAAGGAGCTCCTACCCTTTGCAACAGCATGGATGGAACTGGAGAGCATTATGCTAAGTGAAATAAGCCAGACGGTGAAAGACAAATACCATATGATCTCACCATTAGCAGGAACCTAATCAACAAAAAGAACAAGCAAGCAAAGTATAGCCAAAGACATTGAAATTGAGAACAGGCTGATAGTGACCAGAGGGGAGAGGGGAGAGAATTTCAGGGGAAAAGGGTGAAGGGATTGCAGGAACAATTATAAAGGACACATGGACAGTAAGGGGGGTGGGGGGTGGGGGGGTCAATGGAAATGGGAGGGAGATGGGAGGGCTGGGGTGTTGGGCTGGGGTTGGGGAAAAAGGCAGAAAATTGTACTTGAACAACAATAAAAAATAATAATAAAATAATAAAAATAAAAAATAATGAAAAATAAATATGGAAGAATTTTGAGTGGAATTTCTTGGGTATATCCAGAGAAACACATAAATTTGCCCAAAATATGAAATGCTTATGGATATTACTTCAGCCCACACCTGCAACAGATGGATTCAGCTCTGGAATGTACAGGTTTAAAAAAAGTAAAATTTGAGCCCTGGCTGGTGTAGCTCAGTGGATTGAGTATGGGCTGAGAACCAGATGGTCCAGGTTCAATTCCTGGTCAGGGCACATGCTTGGGTTGCAGGCCAGGTCCCCGGTGAGGGCCATGTGAGAGACAACCATACCTTGCTGTTTCTCCCTCTCTTTCTCCCTCCCTTCTCCTCTCTCTAAAAATAAATAAATAAAATCTTAAAAAAAAAAAAAAAGTGAAATTTGTATTCTCTGTCACACACAAGCATCCTGAGGGAGCAAGACTAGAATGTTCGCCAAAGAATATAGAGCCATTAAGATTTTTACCTGGAAGTTAAAGTCAAATAATCTCTAATTGGGGTAGGGTTATTCCCTGGACCCTCTTTGCTATTAAGAGATGAACATGCTGGAGGTGGGATGTGGATCTATAGCTACCTCAAAGTAGTTTGGTGGCCTTCCAGTACATTGGTTCCTGCAGTCAGACACAGAAGGACTGCAGATCCAAAGGTCGCTTTCTCACCCACTTAACATAAATGCAGAAAGTTTTAAACTCACATCCCGACAAGATTGTTACACATGAATCTGCCCTTGACTAAAATTCTCAGAATTTATTTTGGCCACTGCTCAATATTCATAGTCTAAACTTTATAAAGTGAAATAAATTTCCTTTAAATAAAATAGATATGTTCCTTTACTGCAATTTTAATTCTTCCTAGGATATGTTTAGTGTATTTGTTTCATTCTAAAACATCTTTGCTTGTTCTGTTTTGCTCAGTTAATAATGTTCATTTTATCTTTAAAAAGTGGAGAAAAAAGTTTTAATTAAGATTCTATTCTTCCCAGAATACATTAACTTTGAAACTATTAGTAAAATATATTAATAACATATATTTAGCACTTAGAGGACTGATTTACCTGAAGTGTTTACTAGGCACTTTCATTGGTACCTCATTTCTGGTCTTTCAGGAGTGTTGCTTTGGCTGGATCCAGTTGATTCTTATTCTTCTATCTTCAATTTCAATGTATGAAACTATCAGTAGAGCATCAGTCTGTGGCAGATGGACTCTATGACTTAATTTTAAGAAATAACTACTTGTAGAATAAAGTACAGATCAAGATAATGTAAATGTTTAAAACTTCCTTGAGTGAGTGAAAACTGAGGGTTCATTGGATTACTCAGGCATATATCACCCACCCCCCCCACCCCAAGGAATTGTCTATAGCCTAATCTCTATGTACTCACCAGTGAATGTAACTTCATGCTTTATCTCTTCTCCATTGACTTTCTTCATGTATTTCCTTCAACATAAGGTTGCCCTATACTATTCTTCCTCCCAGACATTGACATATCAGAACTTAAAAATCAAGACCTATGTCAAGGACTATTATCTCCATATAGCCATTGCTCTCCCCCTCAAATCAGGCACAATAAATTACTCTTTTTTCTGTCTTCTCACAGCATGCTGCTTATACCTCTTACTATGGCAGTTACTTTGTTTTGTTATAATGATCTGTGAACTATCTTATGGGTCCTACTAGATCAGAAACTGTCAGGTGGCTAGAGCTCAATATTCTATATTCCCCTCTGCACTAGCTCCATGCCTGACACATGTACAGTTTTAATGACAAAATAAATGATGGAACAAATAGTTGAAGAAACGTGTCTTAAAAATCTAAATCTCAAGATCATCTCTCTCTTTCTCCCTTTTTTTTATAAATGATTTTGTTGATGGGGAAACTGGAGACCTGCCCTGCACATGAGATCCTCTAAGATCTTCATTCAGTCAGTAAAACTGATTTTTCCTTATAGCCTTTGGATAGGAGGGATTATTATGAGAGAGTTTATGGGACTGACGTAATATGAGTAAATAGTAACAAGGTAAACAAACATGACAACTGTGGGTCTGTTTATTTCCTTTATTTATGTTCTGATGTCTGTCTTTAGATTAATTTATACATTGGAAGTGCTGGAGGAAGTTGTTTTGTTGGTCTTTAATTAAGTATGTGTTTATGTGTGTGCACCACCACACACAAATACAGACTCCCGGATGTTGAACTGAAGAGCAAAATACTTAATCATATAAACAATTAACAAGATTCCCTATGGTTCTAAATGCATTAACAGTCACTGACATGCCATATTTCAGTGTGTCATTTGAGTTTTAGATGTTATAATTATATATCTTCAAGTGGGAGGGTTCTGCTCACTGAGATCAGACTGATTAATTCACTTCTCTGCCCTCCCTTGATTGTTCATGAAGGAGCTCAGGTGAACATGGCTAGAGTAGCTCAGTGTTTCATATTAAGTGTAACAGTTCCACAACCTACTCTCAATGCACAAAGTTAGTTTTGTGCCGTGTGGGCCACTTACACTGTTAAGTCCACTCTGCCCATTTAATTCATCATTGGAGATGCCTAGATTGGTTGGCAGGTGTGGAGGAAGCCTTGTTTGGGCTCACTTCCTCAGTGACTTTAAGGTGGCAAATTCCATTACCTGGAGGGCCTTGGAGCCACATTTTATATGGGAAAGGGAACTAAACACATTTCTGGAAGACCTGTCTAGCTCTGACACACATTAATTTGCTGTAGTCTCTGGCATATAATTAACCTTGCTAGATCTTAGTGTTCTACTTACTTGCCTCTCAGGATTATTTTAAGAATTGAAAGCTCCAAGCAGATCCCCACAGCTTGGCTGGGTTTCTCATCCAGTGTCTCTATGATGCAAACCTCCTGAATGACCTCCTGGTACAACTTTCATTGAGGTACACTGTCACTGAGGGCTTATACCTGAGTGAAAAGTACCATAAAAACCCTTAAAATGTGTCCAGAAAAATATTAAATAAATGTTACCTTTGGTTTGGATTGTGGTGCTAAATAGAATCAGACAAATGCACACATCTTGGGATAGCTTTGACTTCACTGATAGGCTTTTGTCAATACTCATTAAAAATATGCAGGTTGAGCTGCTAAGAGAAAGCACCCTGAGTCTAAGGAAGAACATTTTTAAGAATTAACACTCTGAAATACATTTCAATTAGAAAACAAGTCCTTGAGTCAGTATTACAAATAGGAAGTAAAAATACTAAGTGAAGAATATTTGTTACAAAATGTGAAGGCTCCTGAAAAATCTGTTGTAGAAGCAGGAAAATAATCTCAAGCAAACATGCTTGCAAGTGAAATGATTTTATAACGTGAGTTGTGAGTTTTACTTTGCCAAATGTTTCGCTACATCAAAAGAAAAAATCGTAAGTATAGTATGATATCATGAGCTTTAACTGAAGTATGTTTTTCATGTCACTCTCATAATGGTTCTCAGAAGAAAATGGGTGGACTTGAAGTTTCAAGAGAAAAAAAAGTCTACATTGACCAAAGCACAAAATAGTGGAGGAAAGTAACATTTCTTGTAATGATCTTGAAAACATCAGTTAACGGAAAGTGCTTTGAGCTGACAATCACACAAATGAAGAGAGAAGTTATGAGTTAGACAAGATGAGTAGGACTTGGAAAGTGAGACTGGAGGTCACAGTGGGGTTGTGTGGGGTGAGTGGGGGTTGCCTCCAAGAGAAACAAGTCATTTGGATGTCAACTCTCTGTGAGGGTGAGATAGGCTTTTTATGAAAGGCCAGGGAACATGCTCCTCTTGGGGATGCTGAATATTTTGAAAATGTGGATGGGTACCCTTCTTCTGATAGATGCATTAAGAGATGCCTGACCTTTTCTCTGGATGGGTTACCTCATGCCACACCCCATATGCTTAAGGGCATGAATATGCAATTACTCTGTCTCCCATGTTATTCCCATGGAGATAGCTTGGCAAGCTTTCCTTGGAAAGGGTATGGAAAACAGCATAAATGCCCATCAGTAAGTGAATGGATCAAAATACTATTGTACATTTATACAACAGAATACTACATAGCAGAAAGAAAGAAGTATCTCCTACCCCTTCTGACAGCATGGAGGAACTGGAGATCAACAAAATAAACAAGTGAGCAAAATAGAACCAGAGACATGGAAATAAAGAATAAATTGACAGTAACCAGAGGGGTGGGGGGAGGGGACTAATGGGGGAAAAAAAGGAGAAGGGTCAAGTCAAGGAACATGTATAAAAACCCATTGACAAAGATAATGTGTGGGGGGGATTGAAAGTGGGAGGTGGTAGATGGATGGAGCAAGGGAGAGTAATGGAGGAAAAATGAGGACACCTGTAATTGAACAACAATAAAAAAGAAAGAGGAACTTTGCAGATGAAAGTAAGAAAGACCTTAGTATATCCCCATCTGTATTATCCAGGTAAATCCAATATGATCCCATGGATCCTTAACAGAAGAGAATCTTTCTTGGCTGTGGTCAGAGAGAGAGATATGACAATGAAAGAAAAGTCAGGGAAATGCAATGTTTCTGACTTTAAAGAAAGGAGGCCATAGACCAAAGAATGTAGATGACTTCTTGGAGCTTGAAAAGGCAGAGAAATGGGTTTTCCCCAGAGCCCCCAGAAGGGGCTTCAGCCCTGTGACATCTTGATTTTAGCCCATTAACCTACTGAACTGGGAGATAATAAATTTATGTTGTTTTAAGCCACTTAATTTTGGTAATTTATTTATATATATAAACAAATATATATATTTAAATCTATATTATTTGCCAAAAAAGGTACTACTCTAGACTAAGCCTGGAAAATATGATTGTACAATTTTCTAGTAACTAAAATTAATTGACTGGATTTTTTTTAATGTTGCCGAATTCAATTCATTTAAAGGAGGAATCTTTTTATAGTACCTGCATACACATTTAAAGGGGGAAAAAGTGTCCTTGGTTTTCTCTAGGGTGAACATGTCCTTTTAGTCTGCATTCTTACTATATAACAAAGACACAGATTGTAGCTCATGTGCTCTAAGCACCAAAACAAGGGTTATTCATAGGCCAGAGACCCACATAAAATATGTACTTGGAAGTTGGATATTGGTACCACAGTGAGAATTTTCAGAGTTGACATTCCTGTGTACTTTGTATCCAGTAGTATAAGAGCACAGAAGCCAACACAATAAAGGTTTATGAAGCTGATGCCACAATATGTAAGATAAAAGATCATAGGCATCAGAGCAGGAAATGATGATAAAGATCATCTAGTAGCACCTCCTTGTAAACTGCTGAGAAAAATAGCCCAAACCCCACAGCTAGCAAACAACAGGACTACAGGTAGACATCAAGTTTGTGCCCTGGGACAAGAGAATTTTCTACTTCCCACCTCTCTAGATGAGTGAGACATACTCTCTGCCTTAATAAGGGTGCAATTTAGTTCAGAAGTCAACAATTCACTACCACATGTTCTGAGAGCCAAGGTCAATGGGATCTAAAGAGTCTGGAGAAGCAGCCTTGAGGATTTCAATGGCCTGGAAAGTACCCAAAGGGAGGGAAGACAAATATATGTAGGACAGTTAGGATTATGCAACTTGAGAAGAAGGTGAGAGATATTTCAGTGCTGGTGAATAGGGCATGAAAGTTCAGAGGCAGGAAAATAAATGACTTGTTTAGTAGACAGTGAGAAAAATGAAGAGGGAAGAAGAGACAGAAGGAAGAATAGGAGGGAAGGGAGGGAGGAAGAGTTGGAGGGGGCAGGAATGGAGGAAGGCAGAGAGGAAGGAAAGAATGTGGTTATGAGACAGGCATGGGAGAAAATAGAAAGAGGGTCTGTGTCTTTAAGGTTATTTTGCAGCTGGATGATTGACAAAATGGTGTTGGAGGGGCCTAAGGCTAGTGCGTGCCTTCTATTTAATAACTCTTTACACTTTCAAGAAACATTTATATGCAGAATTTAATTTGTAGGAGAGGGGAACTGAACTGGCAATAAGCATGGACAAGAAGGGGCAGAGGTAAGAGAAGCCATCAATGTTGTATGACTCAGTAAAACTACAGAATCTGCCCCTGGCTAGACATCAGCAGTGAAGGAAGGAGAACAAGACAATAATCTGACCTCTACCCACTGTCACCAGCTTTCCAGAAATCCCGGCCCTCAATCCTCCCATCTCTGTCTGCCACAGGGGACTGCCTTTCAACTTCAAACTGTCCCTCAAGAACTTCTCAGGTATACACATGCTCCAGAGCCACAGCTCTCAGGTGGCCTGCTGCAAACAAGCAGTGCACAGAAAAGAGGTGCCATTGGAAATATGGATTATAAATGGAAGCTAAGCACATGAAAAAATATTCAACCTTGCTAATTATTAGAAAAATGAAAATCAAAACCAACATGAAATTGCACTTCACACCCATTACAGTGGCTGTTATCAAAAACAAAACAAATGTTGGCTAGGATGTGGAGAAATTTGAACTCTTGTGCATTGCTGATGGGAATGTAAAATGGTGAAGCCACTACGAAAAACAATATAGCAGTTCCTTAAAAAGTTAAACGTAGAATTACCACATGATCCAGCAATTCCACTTCTGGGTACCTATTCAAAAGAAGTGAAAGCATGGACTTGAACAGCTAACTATACAATAATTTTCACAATAGCAAAGAGGTGGAAACAATCCAAATGTCTATCAATGGATAAGTGAATTAACAGAATTTAGTATATAAACAATGGAATATTCTTCAGCCATAAAAAGTAATGAAATTCTGGACTTCCGGCCAAGATGGAGGTGTAGGTAGAAACACTGTGCCTCCTTGCACAACCAAAAGAAGGACAACAGCAATTTAAAAACAAAAACCAACAAGAACGGACAGAAAAAAATTGAACTGTATAGAAGTCCGACAACCAAAGAGTTAAAGAAAACACGTTCATCCAGACCCGGTAGGAGGGGCAGAGATGAGCAGCTGGGCAGAGAGGACTCATGGCAAGGCAGTAGCTGCAGGACTGTGGTGGGTGGCTGGAGTAGCAGGAAGTCCCACATTCGTGCACAAATAAACTGGGAGAAACAGCTGGGGAGCCAAACAGACCTTGAAACACAGGGTCCCAGCTCAGGGAAATAAAGCCTCAAACCACAGATTGAAAACACCTGTGGGGGTTGAGGCAGCAGTGGGAGGAACTCCCAGCCACACAGAAGAGTTCCTTGGAGAGACCAGTGGTGTCCTAGAACATGCACAAGCCTGCCCGTGTGGGAATCAGCACCAGAAGGGCCCAATTTTCTTGTGGGTGGCAGGGGAAGTGACTGAAATCGGCAGAGAGTAGAGCAAGTGCCATTGTTCCCTCTCGGACCCCATTTCCCCTTACAGAGTCACGATGCAGAAATGTGGGTTGCCGTGCCCTGGTGAACACCTAAGGCTCTGCCCCTTACTATGCAATAGGCACACTGAGAAAAAAAAAAAAAAGGCCCAAATGAAAGAACAGATCAAAGATCCAGAAAAAATAAAACTAAGCAACGAAGAGATAGCCAACCTATCAGATGAACAGTTCAAAACACTGGTAATCAGGATGCTCACAGAATTGGTTGAATTTGGTCACAAATTAGGTGAAAAAATGCAGGTTATGCTAAGTGAAATAAAGGAAAATGTATAGGGAACCAATAGTGATGGGAAGGAAACTGGGACTCATATCAACAGTGTGGACCAGAAGGGAGAAAGAAACATTTGACCAGAAAAGAATGAAGAAATAATAATTCAAAAAAAAATGAGGAGAGGCTTAGGAACCTCCAGGACATCTTTAAATGTTCCAACATCCAAATCATAGGAGTGCCAGAAGGAGAAGAGGAAGAGCAAGAAATTGAAAACTTATTTGAACAAATAATGAAGGAGAACTTCCTCAATCTGACAAAGGAAATAGACTTCCAGGAAGTCCAGGAAGCTCAGAGAGTCCCAAAGAAGTTGGACCCAAGGAAGCACACACAAAGGCACATCACAATTACATTACCCAAGATGAAATATAGGGAGAGAATCTTAAAATCAGCAAGAGAAAAGGAGACAATTACCTACAAAGGAGTTCCCATAAGACTGTCAGCTGATTTCTCAAAAGAGACCTTACAGGCAAGAAGGGGATGGAAAGATGTATTCCAAGTCATGAAAGGCAAGGACCTACATCCAAGATTACTCTATCCAGCACAATTTTCATTTAAAATGGAAGGGAAGACACAGTCCTTCTCAGATAATGTCAAGTTAAACAAGTTCATCATCACCCAGTCTTTATTATATGAAATGTTAAAGGGATTAATCTAAGAAAAAGAAGATTAAAAAAAAATGAACAATAAAATGACAGCAAACTCACAGCTATTAACCACACCCTAAACAAGAACAAAAGCAAACTAAGCAAACAACTAGAACAGGAACAGAACCACTGAAATGGAGATCACATGGAGGGTTATCAACAGGGGAGTGGGAGGGGGAGAGAGGGGTGAAAGGTACAGGGAATAAGTAGCATAAATGGTAGGTAGAAAATAGACAGTGGGAGGTTAAGAATAGTATAGGAAATGTAGACGCCAAAGAACTTATATGTATGACCCATGGACATGAACTAAAGGTGGGGAATGTGGATGGGAGGGGGTGTGCAGGGTGGAGGGGAATAAAGGGGGGAAATGGGACAGCTGTAATAGCATAATCAATTAAATAAATTTTTTTAAAAAGTAATGAAATTCTGACACATGCTGCAACTTGGATGAACCTTGAGGACATAATGCTCAGTTAAGTAAACCATCTATAAAAAGATAAATATTGTATGGTTCCACTTATACAAGTTTCCTAGAATAGTCAAGCACATAGAAACAGAAAATAGAATAGTGATTGTCAGGGCCTGGGGAAAGAGAGAATTGGGAATAAATGGATACAGATTTTTCAGTTTTGAAAGATGAAAAGAGCTCTGTGTTTGAATGATGATGATGGCTGAACAACAGTGTACTTAAGGCCACCAAAATGTACACTTAAAATGGTTAAAACAGTTAATTTTATGTTATATGTATTTTACCACAGTAAAAAAGAGACTAAAATGTATGAATGTCACAAGCACTCATTAAGGAGACAATTAGCAACCAACAGGGAAGTAACCACATGCTGCTGACTGATAACTCAGCTGGAAATCAAATTTGGAATCCAGCACTGATTTCATCTCTAAGTTCATGAAGTAATTTAGGAACAGTATTCCTTGAATCTCTCTCAACTTCAGTTTTCTTACCTTTAAAAACATGTTTTTGGACTAAATAATTCTCAAGGTCCTTTCTAATTCTGATGCTTTGTGTTTCTGAGATGGTTTGTAGTCAGGCTTACAACTTTGGCATATTTCTAATTTAGACTGATGTGTTTATTTTTTTGTTGTCCCAAAGTATCAAATTACACTAGAATTGATTTGAGATGACCTACAATCTGGTAATGAGAGAAATACTCTTCTAGAATGCCCAAGCACTTCTCTCTGACTATGGGTAACCTGGCCTCACAGCAAATGCTATTCTTTTGAGATCCACAAAGAGCACTCAGGCTCAGTATTGGCAATTCAACAAGGGGTTAGGCTATACTGGAATCATGCCCCCTGTTCATGGACGCCTACTCTGCTAAGAATGGCAATGATACTCTCATTGTTGTTTGGATAAAGACTTCACCTTTTGGGACATACCTCAGGTTTGTAATGGGAAATGTTAATAGGAAAATGGAGCAGAGTTGGCCTTACTAAAGTCCACGCACTCATAGGACACTTGCAAGCATAGAGATGACTTGTAATATATCCACGAAAGCTTAAAAGGTTTTTGGAGAGTCCATAATAACTGGAAGAGTTTTCACTGGTATTTCTGATCGACTTGCTTCCTGATGACCTTTTTGCTAGCTGACAGCAAATCAGTTTATCTCAATATACAGAAATTTTAGGATTCAAAATTAATACCTCCTATGGCAGAAGTTCGTAACCTAGGGTTGGTTGGTTTGTTTGGAGATGGGAATACAAAGAAAAATATGATATAAAGGAGCCCTGTTTGAGCCTGAAAAGATGCTAGAAGCTATCTTTTGATCTAACGGGATAGTGTATTTTACACATGGGTCAATGAAATTTCCATAGTCAAACTGAATATTATACTTATTTAACAACAAATATGGCAAGGGCAAGTTATGGCCCAGAAAAATTATTTCCACACTTTTTCTTAAAAAAACAAAAAATGTTCATATCTCTCCTCTTAATGGGTAACTTTACAAACTATTAGGTCTTTTAAAAATATATATTTTATTGTTGTTCAAACACAGTAGTCTACATTTACAGCCCCCACACACACACACCAGCCAACCCCACCTACTTCCCCTAATTCCACCCCATCCCCCTTAGTTTTGCCCATGTGTTCTGTATAGTTGTTCCTGGAAACCCTTCCCCACAATGGAAAACCCCGTTATCCCCTCCCACCTCACCTCTGGTTACTGTCAGATTGTTCTGAATTTCAATGTCTCTGGTTATATTTTGATTGTGTGTTTCTTTTATTTATTAGGTTCCAACTATAGGTGAGATCATGTGGTATTTGTCTTTCACCATCTGGATTATTTCATTTAGTGAAATGCTCTCCAATTCCATCCATGCTGTCTCAAAGGGTAGGAGCTCCTTCTTTCTGCTGTGTAGAATTCCATTGTGTAAATATACCATAGTTTTTTTATCCATTCATTTACTGATGACTACTTAGGTTGTTTCTACCACTTGGCTATTGTAAATTGTGCTGCTATGAACATTGGCGTGCATAGGTTCTTATGAATTGGTGTTTCATGGTTCTCAGGATATAATTCCAGAGGTGTAATTGCTGGGTCAAAAGGCAGTTCCATTTTTAGTTTTTGAGGAAACTCCATGCTGTTTTCCACAGTCACTGAACCAGTCTGCACTCCCACCAACAGTGCACTAGCATTCCCTTTTCTCCACATCCTTGCCAGCACTTGTTTTTTGTTGATTTGTTTATGATGGCCATTCTCACGGGTGTGAAGTGGTATCTCATTGTAGTTTAATTCACATCTCTCTGATGGCTAGTGATGCTGAGCATCTTTTCATTTGTCTCTGGGCCCTTTGCATGTTCTCCTTGGAGAAGTATCTGTTCAAGTCCTTTGCCCATTTTTTAATTGGGTTGTTTGTCTTCCTGAAGTGGAATCATATGAGTTCTTTATATATATTGGAGATCAAACCCTTGTTCGAGGTACCATTGGCAAATATATTTTCCCATACAGTAGGTTGTCTTTTCATTTTAATGCTGTTTTCTTTAGCCGTGCAGAAGCTTTTTATTTTTATGAGGTCCCATTTGTTTATTCTTTCCTTTATGTCCCTTGTTCTAGGGGACATATTGGTGAAAATATTGCTTCATGGAATATCTGAAATTTTCCTGCCTATGTTCTCCTGTAGGACTTTTATGGTGTCAAGACTTATATTTAAGACCTTTGTTCACCTTGAATTTATTTTCATGAACTTTCCTCTCAGGACTGCCTTCGCTGTGTCCCATAAGTTTTGGATTGTTGTGAGTTCATTTTAATTTGTTTCTAGAAACTTTTTGATTTCTCCCTTGATCTAATTCTTATCCAGTTCATTGCTCACTAGCATGCTATTCAATCTCAAGGAATTTTAGTGTTTTTGAGTTTTTTTCCTTGAGGTTTTTTTCTAGTTTCAGTCCCTTGTGGTTGGAGAAAATGCTTGATATGATTTCAGTTTTCTTGAATTCCTTGAGACTTGTTTTGTGTCCTATCATGTGGTCTATCTTTGAAAATGTTCCATGTGCATTTGCAAAGAATGTGTATTTTGCTTCTTTGGGATGAAAGGCTCTTTCTATATATATATATCAGTTAAGTCCATTTGATCTAGGACATTGTTCAATGTCACAATATCTTCGTTGATATTTTGTTTGGAAGATCTATCCATTGTTGACAGTCACGTGTTAAAAACCCCTACTATAATTGTATTACTGTCAATATCTTTCTTGAAGTTCTCCAAGATTTTCCTTATGTATTTGGGTGCTCTATGTTGGGTGCATATATATTTACAATGTTTATGTTTTCTTGATGGATTCTTCCCTTGAGTATTATCTACTGACTTCTGGGTCTCTTTTTATGGACCTTGTTGTGAAGTCTATTCTGTCTGATATGAGTATTTCTACTCCAGCTTTTTTTTTCCTGTCCATTTGCTTGGAATTTTTTTCCCCAGCCCTTCACTTTCAGTCTGTGTAGGTCTTTTGTTCTGAGGTGGGTCTCTTGTAGGCAGCATATTTTGGGTCATGAATTCTCTTATCCATTCAGCCATTCTATATCTTTTGATTAGAGAATTTAATCCATTTATGTTTAAGGTTATTATTGATAGGTATTTATTCATTGTCATTTTATTTTCTCCATACCTGTGTTCCTCTCTCTCTCACTCTTTTTTTTCCCCCCCTTTTCTTAAAGCAGACCCTTTAGCATCTCTTGCAGTGCTGGTTTGGAGGAGGTGTATTCTTTGAAGCTTCTTTATTCTGGGAAATTCCTTATTTCACCTTTCATTTTAATTGAGAGCCTGGCTGGATTTAGTAGTCTTGATTGTAGGCCTCTTTTTTTTTTTTTTTTTCATTACTTGGAATATTTCTTACCATTCCATTCTGTCTTGTAGTGTTTCCATTGAGAAGTCAGCTAGTAGCCTTATTGGGGCTCCCTTTTATGTTACTTCCTGTTTCTCCCTTGCTGCCTTTAAAATTCTCTCTTTGTCTTGGAATTTTGCCATTGTAATTATGATGTGTCTTGCAGTGGGCCTCTTTGGGTTCCTCTTGATAGGGGCTCTCTGTGTTTCCTGGATTTGTGTTCTTTTCCTCTCATAAAATTAGGGAAGTTTTCCATCATGACTTTTTCAAACAGGTTTTCTATCCCTTGCTCTTCTCCTTCTGGTATTCCTCTTATATAGATATTATTATGTTTCATGTTCTCCTGCAGTTCCCTTAACACTTCTTTGCTCTTTATGAGTCTTTTTCCTTTTCTTGCTCTTTCTGGGTGTTTTTTTTCTATCTTGTCCTCCAGCTCACTAATTCAATCCTCTGCTTCATCTAGCCTGCTTTTGATTCCTTCTACTGTGTTCTTCAATTCAGTAATTGTATTCTTCATTTATCTTGGCCCTTGTTGATAGTTTCTATTTCCTTTTTCATGTTGATATAGTTTGCAGTGAGTTCATTGTAGTTTCCCTGTTGTTTTTGATAATTCTCTGTGAGCTCATTGAACTTCCTTATATCCATTGTTTTGAACTCAATATGTGAGAGTTGACTTGTCTGTATCTCATTTAGCATTCTTTCTGAGGCGTCCTCCTTTCCTTTCATTTGGGGTTTATTTCTTTGTCTTCCCATTGTTTGTGAGACTCTTATTGTTAGCCTCTGCTTCTTAACTTGATCTGTTCTGACTTCCTGGGTTTGTGGTGTGAACTTCTATGGTAGAATACCTGCGAGATTCAGTGGTGCAATCTCCTTGATCTCCTGAGCTTGCTGGTCTTGGGCTGCCATTTATCATCGCTCTCTGGATGTATTTGGGTTTTGATTGTTGTTGGGTGTTTGTTTGGTGGCTCCTTCCCTCCATTTGGTTAACTGAGGTTCATTCCACCCACCATGTCTTGTATGCTTTTGTGCAGGTGCAGACAGGTTGTGTTGAAGCTGGTTCTTCTGTCTGTCCTAGGTTTTGAGGCTTCTCTCTCGCTATTGTTCAGTTGTTTGTTCTGGGTAATTTCTCCACCATTTAGTTGTAATTTCATATTGGTCCTGGGAGGAGGTTAGTGTGTCTTCTACCCTCTCCTTCCCTTTTCCTTTGTTATCTGTTGGTGGTTCCTTTTTGGTGGGTTCTCTCTTCCATCAGGTATACTGGTGTTCACAGCTTCTCTCTACTCAGACTCCCTCTGAGCTCCAGCACTGGGGTAGCAGCTTGAAAGGCACCAGTGATATACCTTGAAAGGCACCAGGGAGAAACTGAAGTGTCTGACATCAAGGCAAACAGAAGACATTGTCCCTTTTCTAAATACTCACTCACAGAGCCAGCAAGCTGGTGCCATATCTGAGTCTCCATCAACCTGTTTTTCCATTAGTTCTTAAATGCAAAAAAAATCATATGCACTCTGTTTACTACATAGAGGATCTTGGGTAAATGGCCATCTCAGATTGAGTTACTACTTTATAAAATGAACAATGTAGAAATATGAAGTGAAGTAAGATTTAAGAGGATGAATGAGCCTAGAGGAACATGGTACTTCCTCTAGAATCATCTATTTTAAGGTCTAATTACACTAATCATAAGTGTAACTTATGTCCCAAGGAAAACAGCAACTTATCTTCAGCTATAATGCATACCATTTGTCCATGGCATAAAGACAGTGTGAGAATGTGATGCACAGACCTCTGAGTTCCAACAGTTTCTGGCATTAGAATAGAATTTCTGTTTATATCCAGAGGAGTGGTGAAGAGGACAGCCTCTGCAGCATCAAAGCCGTGCTTTAAACCCCAGCTCCTCCACTTTTTGGCATATGACCAATAAGCAAGGTGCTGAGCCTTCCATACAGCACTCTCCTGTCTGCACAGAGTGAGAACGGGTTGCAGAGATGATTAATGCACTAATACGTATGTGACACTGAGGACAGTGCTTGGTTCAAGTCAGCACTGCAAAACGTTCGCTGTTTTGTATTTACATGAAATGTTGTTTAACCTCTGAGGCATCAAGTCATTAAGGACAGTTTCCTTGGCCATCGCTTTCTCCAGCCTTCTTGTTGTCTGCTCTTTGCTGCATGATTCTCTTGTTCTCTCCTTACACAACAAGCTGAAAGCTCATAAAAAGCACAAAAATACCAAGTAAGTCTTCACCCGTGCCGTGAGTCTCCTTAACCACTTCTCCTTAACTAACTCTGTCCTCTCCAATTTCAAGAGCAAATTTTAAAGCTCTATTATCAATTTGTTTTTTCCTTTTCAAACAATGTGTACTCAAATATAAAAGAATTAACTCAAATTGCTATTAAACACAAACACAAACTGCCAAATACAGAGCTACTTCTAGCAGAAGTATTTCTATAAGTAACCGATCTTTCTTCTGATTAATTTAAATCTAATATGAATGCATGAAAAAAATTTCAACTATTATTACACAGGCCTTCTTATATATTTTAAAAATAGATTTCTAAAATCCCCTTTGCTTAAACCTAAAACTCCCTCTAAAAAACAAAGTAAAAAAAAAAATTCCCACACCATGCCTCCTTTATTTACTTTCTATTTCTTAACTCTTTCCTTCTCTTTCTTCTTTTCTCTGTTTTTATTTCAAATCTCAAAGTGATAATGAGACAAAAAATAAACAAATAGTTCAACAAAGTAATTCCCCTTAGAAATAACTGCTATAAATAAAGACAGAGGGTCATATATAAATTGTAAGTAATGCCGCATTATAGGGCAGGTGAGGAGAACCAGATAATTCATGGTAGAAGAAAGAAAAATGCAAAGATTGGAAACTAGCTCTTTAAGATCAGAAAGAAGGCCAATGTGGCTAGAACACAGTAGGTGAGAGCATGTGAGGATCTTTCAAGGTACAGATAAGGGTGGGAGCTATTGACCAAGGAAATGGCAGAGTCCTTGTCCCTCTGGGGGTCTGTAATCTTTAGTAGGGAGCTGGATTTTTCCTTAAGTACAATGGGAAGCCACTTGATTTCCGTATTTCAAAAGTTACATTGGTAGCTGCATGGGAAATGGATTGTAGTGAACCAAACCCAAGAGGGCAGTGGAGGAGGTCACTGAGTCCAGATAAAAGATGGTGATAGATTAGATGATATGCTAGGGTAGATTTGGAGAGAATTTGGTTGGGTGTGGGTGTACCTTGGAGGTATAACTGGAAGAATGTGCTGATAATTAGATATGGAGAAGGGAGGAATCAGTGGGTCAGTTTTGGCCCTGTGAGTGTTGAATGGCCTATAAGAGATCCAAAGAGGCCAAGTCATCAGTGAAAGTTGAAACTGTGAATTTTGCATGTATCAGCACAGTTGGAAGCAGGTATGAAGGGAACACTGATGAATCGTGTAGTTGACACCGATAGGCTGGCTCTTTTCTGGCCCACAGCAATTCCTCTGATGTGCAGAGCAGATCTCAATGCCATGTTTGTGCCAGCACCCTGCCTTTGGCCAAAACTGATTGACCTTGGCCTAGGAAATTGCTTATCACTGAAGCAGAATCCATCCTGGAATTTTTTGAAGCCAGAATGAGGGAAAAGAGTCAGTCCGGCCCCTGTCATGCATGTTCCCCTCACTTTCTTCAGGAAGGTGTTGTATATCAAGAGAACATGAAGTCAACACACAAGAAGTCAAAAAAAAAAGTGTGTGTAGGGGGAGAGAGAGACATTGACTTTTGGGCATGCTCAAGAGACCTAACCCTAAGCCTTCCCACAGTTAAGCAGATGCCTAGATCTTTTTTGTTTTCTCTTTCCTAGTTGGTTGACTTGTATTTCTCTCACATGTGATTAGAAGAACTCTACATAATAAATTTGGCTGTGTACAAGTCGAGTTTGAGATCCCCTTAGAACATTCGTGTAGATTGTCCACCCTGCAGTTGAAGGTACAGATGTGGAGCTTAGGGAGTGCTTGGATCTGTCCTTAGCAATCAGTGATCTACCAAGTCCAGTTGGTAGCCTGGCTGAAATCCCTGGTGGAGAGTTCTTTCCTGCAGGGTGAGAAGAAATCAGAGGGGAGGATGAAATTCTAGGTATTTGGGCTGTGCTATATCCTGAGCTCATACCAGTGTGCATCAAGCCAGGGATTAGTAACCACAAGGATACATGTGCCAAGGTTGTAGATAACTGGGCAGATGTTCAAAGTCCCATCAGGACCAACCTCTCCATTGAAATTGGATTGGAGTATGATAGGGTCACCTTCTTATATACCGTGCAAGCATGCTAGTGGGGAGAATCTTTTCTGTAGTACACCATCAGCCTCTTTAATCTTGATATTGGCAGATGGGGTCCCCGTCTTCCACCTGTGAGTGGGATAAGGAGGGGAAACACAGGTGGATCCAGTAGAGCTGTGCTGCCTTCATAAAGAGACCTCATTAGTAAGAGCCATAGTGATGCAGAAGCATCCATTCACTAAATGGGGAGATGTCCCTCTTTGGGGAGGAAGAGCCTGTCAAGGGGAAGAGGCTGCAAGTATCCCTCTGTGGAGAGGACAGAAGTAGTTCACACCTCCAGAAGAACACATATAGAAGCACTGTAGGAGTTTATTTCCCATGGGTTAATATTTAGAGATGAGGCAGAGGAAAAGGAGATAAGGAGGATATGAAGGAACCTCAGAGACAGGAGGAAAGCCAAGAGGGTGCACCAAGAGAAGGCAGAGGGATACAGCACTGGGAAGTGGTGTAAACAGGTGAATGGATCAAGGTGGCACCTGATCAGATCAAGGTATGAATGGAAGGTACAGAGCTAAGGGCTGTGAATATACACTGCCTGTCTTCTTTCCTTCCTTCATTCCTTCCTTCCGGAAGCTTAACCTTGAAAGGAAGGAGAAGAATGGGATGGTGACTCGTCAAAAAGCTAGGGAGCATCCCCAAGAAGGAGATTACACACTGAGGGAGGGAGCCAATGGCAAGGGATACCTGAGTAGGTCCAAGGATTGAAGCATCTTATCCTGTTTTCAGGTTCCCCAGGTTCAAAATAGGAGGCAACTGGCCACATGTAATTCCATTCCAAGGACATGTCCCGGGGGCACTGGGATCAGTTCCTGGGTTGTGTTGTCAGGAAATATGACTTCTAGAAACAATAACTTATCCTGATACAATCCACAAAATGGCAGCTAAACCCAAGCTGAGGAATTTTCCACATCAGAGCTTTACAAGTGTCCCTGTAATGAAAGACAAAGAAAAACCAAAGAACTTTTCCAACTTGGAGGAGACAGAGCAAACTTGACATCTAAAGGCAGCGTGTAATCCTGGACTAGATCCTAGACCAGAAAAAGGGCAAAATGTGAAAAAAGTCTATAGATCGGATAACAATATTACATCATTGTTAATTTGCTGACTTTGAGCATTGTTGCCAGAGTTATGTAAAGTGTTAATATACGGGGAATCTGGATGAAGGATAAATAGAAATTCCTCATATTCTGAAAAATGTTTTTAAACATGAAATAATTTCAAAATAAAAAGTTAAAAATATTTATATCTAAAAAATTACAGCACCTGGAATAATGCTTTTGATAAGATTAGTACTTCGTAAACTTTTTAAAAAATACTATTTTCTCTTGTAGAATCTAAGTTGCTTTTCAAGTAAATCTTGGTCAGTAGCAAAGAAAAGCACCCAAGATATAGTATGATTGAAATAAATAAATATGTAATTTACATGATTCCTACTTTCATAGTGTTTCCTTTTGGTGTGGAGGCTTTGTTTTAAATAAAACTTTGTTGTTTAAGCAAAAACTTAGAGTGTGGAAGAAAGAATTGAACTGGTGGTCACCAATAGCTCTCAGAAATGTGATAACTGAGGCTTTGGACCCAGACCAAAAAGTTGCATATCCTCTAGCCCTGATTATTTTCTTCTTAATTTGTCCTTTTCTATCCTTGGGTCTCTCCTTCTCCATGTGTTAACTGGATATGCACAAAGGCAAGGCTAAATGCTTGTTGTTTTCAATGATATTTCCAGCTTGGAGCATTCTATACCACATGTCTACAAGAACTCAGGATATCTGGGTTGAGTTCTGTTCAAAAGTCCCATTCTTCCTGCTCACCTTTTAACTACCTATCACATCTCTATCCAAAAGAATATGCAAGTCAAGGTACTATAGTATGTATTTTCCTGTGGTAGTATACATTTCATGAAATTGAGGTACATAGGGCAAAGAAGTTAAACTGGCATATTTGTTTCATATCCTGTGTATGACTTCATTTTGACTCACAGCATGTATTTATTTCCATGACTTAAAATCATGCCTGGAGCAAAAGGGGGACGTGTAATACATTTTCCCGTATTTTAGGCAGAGTTCACAAATGTGGATTATGAATCAAAATTTGAAATAAACTTGGGAATAATGATCATTTGTAATATATAGAACAGTTGTTTCATGCAAATCTCAGGAGTTGATCATGAGCATAGGGGAGAACCCATACTGTTCTGAAAGGGATTTGAGTTTAGTGGCCATGGATACAAACGTGTCTGAGCTGCTGTTTTCAGATTTCATTGCCCACCTTTACAGATGAAGCTTATTCAGTAACTCATGGATTACTGAGAACACAACTTACTTTTAGATTCTTGGCTCATTGTTCTGGTTTCTAGACCCAACCACTGTTTGTTTGGGTTTCCTTGTGGAGTTTACACCAGTGTATTCCAGTGTGGTTAGTGTAGATTGTAGTGAACATCAAACAAATCTAAGTGAGGTAGAAGCTGACCCAACCAACCATTCTCTCAGATGCTTAAGCAAACATGATTGGTCTGGAACCAAATTAAGTGAAAATTTATATAGAGACCAAATTTCTCCTTTCCAATCATTTGAAAACAATAGTAGAGAGCACCTCAGAGGTTTTTGATACTGCTAATTTTGACCACAGAAGAAATCTGTGTGTTTTCAAAGCTTTAAGTGATCTCTGAAAACCAGAATTTTTGGGAGGCCATGGTAGGCCTTCCCAAATCTTCTTCCGCACTGCAAACATGGAGTGGGGCTCTAAGATCAACTCCCAGTCTAGTAAATGAACCATCATCTGCTTCGACAAAAGACATCAACCTCCAGTAGCACAGTTACTTTAATCAGTTTTTTGCACAATTAAATTTTAGGGCAACAAAGAATCAAAATGGCCATGTGAGGCGTTCATTATAACGTAAGTAACATTGAGCCCGTTACTTAAGAAAAGTAAGCAATTCTTAAGTAATTACTTAATAGAAATATGGATCCCATTTGACATTGAACACAGCACCTGCCCTCCAGGTAAGACAGAGTGATTACTTAGAGACCCTGTCTCCCTGCTCAATATTTCACGTTTCCTATCTCTAACCCTAACCAGATGGCATATATTTGTTTTTGTTTAAGAAGATTGTTGTTGTTGTTGTTGTTAAGAATTATTTTGGAATTCTTTCCCTGATAAAACTATTGGTAGTGTGGAGCCAGAAACAGATAAAGCTTGATTTTGAGAGAACCTACTGATTGCTCTATCAATGGAGAAGCTCAGAGACACAGAGCTGGCTGGAATGCAGGAACAAATGGCCTGAAGTGGACAGGGGGCTTTCAGCACTTCACATCGCTCCTGTTAAGAAAAGTGGCACAGAGAAGGAACCTCAGTACTCAGGGTATCTTACCTGTGTTTATCTGACTTTTAGGTATCAGCTTGTCCAGGAAGAACCCACAAATGGTCTAACCATGTCAAACTTACAAAGTGGAGACTTCATCACAATTACCTTAGGTACCATCCAGTGTCACTGTTTCTCAGAACAGCACAGATACAATGCTACAGAGAAAATTTTGCGATAAAATATTGCATTTTCTAAATGGTGGGCTTGAGTAGTAAGTTAAACCATTTTAAGCTGTTTTAGAAAGTTAAGAGCAGGGTTTTTGTTTTTTGTTTGTTTTCCAAAAGGATGGAAGCAAGATTCACTGGTGTAGTCAGAGGGCAGTTGGATGCTGAGGTTCACATGTATTCCCCGTGCCTAATGTAAGATAAATACATTTGCCAAATTGTCACAAAAACTTATTTGGAGCAACAATTGACAAAAATTATTGCCAGTAAAAAATACAGTACCACATAAATTTATAGGAACGATCATGAGGACATACAGTTATATGTCTTTGCACATTTTATGTGTGAAAATGAAAGATAAAAAGTAAAGCCATACTATGGCTCTTGGTAATTTTCAGTCCTGACACAGAACCTGCCAGGGGCCTTTTACTCTCAGCTTCTTCTGTCAGGAACTCTGTGTTCTGCAGGCACAGTTCTAAAAACATTTACATGCCTTAGGAAAATGTTAAAATTTTACTTCAGGAGCAAACCTGTAGACCCAGACAATCTAAAATAAAAGGAATTTCTACCAATATAAGCAGCTTAGAATTCCTACCATTATTGTCAAGTGCTTGTTTCTGAAAAGTAAATAAGATCAGAATTAAGAGCTGATGATCAAAGGAACACAGCATTATATGTAGTTTCTTACGGTAGCAGGGACTGGAAGGCCTATTATTGCTGTTTATAAATGAAGATCATACAATTAGAGGCGGTTTCTTTGATCATTTCTCTAAAGCATTCTTATTGTCAGTGGACAGCTTCCCAGAAGACATGTAAAGCAGCTCAGAAACACAGCACAAAAGGACATTCAGTATGACTTTACTATGAACAGACTTCAAAAAGTCTTGCTAACAAATGTTTCTGACTCAGCTGGGCATAAGTGGTGCTTGGGATTAGGGGCTCATGTTTCTCTGTGGCCAGTTTATGGTAAGAGCACATCAAACACTTCTCTTGAAGAAATATATAAATTGTAAGAAGCTGAGAAATTCTCACAGCTGGAAAAATCATGACTATCCTATGACAAACTGTTCAGATCTATTGAGTTGCTTAAGTTCCACCCAATCTTCTTGATGCTTTGACCAGGTTTACAAATACTTGTTGCCTAGTAGAGATAGTCACTAGTATCTACTCAGCATATCAAATTTGTTCCAGGAGGCATGATACAGCCACACCAAATAAAATTCATTATTGATACTTGTTAATACTTGTTATTGATTCCATTGTAGCTCCTCAAGAAGTATACAGGAGTCCTAACCCAAGTATGCCAAAATGTGACCTTATTTAAAGAAAATAGTTCAATACAGAGATAATCAAGTTAAAATTAGATGATTAGAACAGGGCCTAATCTAATTTATTTGATATCTTTATAAAAGGGAGAATTTAGACACAGAGAAAGACATAAAAGGAAGACAAGGTGAAGAGACATAGGGAGAAGATGGCCACCTACAAGCCTAGAATACCTCCCTCATGGCCCTCGGAAGGAACCAACCCTGCCAACACCTTGATTTCATACTTCTAGCCTCCATAACTATGAGAAAATAAATTTATGTTATTAAGGAACTTAATCTGTGGTACTTTGTTGTGACACCACTAGAAAACTAATGCAATACTTAACTTAATTCATCAGTATTGCAAACATCTTGCCAGTTAAACCAATATTCTAATACTCATGTATTGAGATGTGTTTCTAAAGTTTTCCCCCTTCATTTTATAGTATGCATGCATAGAGGAAGCTTCAAGGAGAAATTTTAAAACATGCAGACTTGTTGACTAAAGTCTGTGGGAGGTGGCTGGTAAAAAAAAAATGGAAAGGAAAAGATGAGTTTCTGGCATAGAATGGGAAAGACAGAAAGCAGCTGGTAGGGTCCTGACCATTAATGAAGACAGTAAAAGAAGGTGGAAGTACCTCTCCTCTGACAAGGTCGCAGGTGGTGATTCTAGCTTGGATCCTGAGACAAAGCAGTTTAAATCCAAGAAATAGTGAACTTTCTACAGGTAGGAGGGAAAGAAAGTCTCCTGGAAATGAGAGGACAGGCCCCTTCCCAATGTCTAACAGAGAAGAATGTGCCCTGACAGAAGGCTGCAAGTGAGTGGTGAGTGGGTGGCATCTGGGTGGGTCACTGAGCACAGAGTGTAGTTACTACAGGAAATGCAGGGTAATAGGATGACAAGGGAAGCTGGGAGCTCCTGGGGAAAGTGCTAAGACATCTGGAAGTCAAAGGCACATGGGATATAGCAATCAGCAAAATGAGAAGTGTTCTCTCTTCCTTCCAAGCTACAGAGAGACTTGAGCTTAACTTGGTCCTGGAAACTACTGGCCATGGAACACAAGGGCATTCTCTTCATCTGAAATCTCAGTTTTCTCATCCTGAAAGTGAAGATAAAAACTGTGTGTTTCTCATAGTGTGTTGTGAAGAATGAATGAGATAATGCATATCTGGCATGTAATCAATGCAGACTAAATAAGACAGAAATCCCCCAAACCAGGATTATATGATCTACAAGGTTCCTATTTGGTAGAGTAGCATTTGATATAGATAATAAATTGCCATATGCATAAAACACAGCCAGAACTAGCCTAGGTTGTCAATAATGTCTTTGTTTCTTCTCTATAGCATTATTTTTTCTTTTTTAAAAAATATATTTTATTGATTATGCTATTACAGTTGTCCCACTCCCCCCCTTTATTCCCCTCTGCCCCACTCCCCCACATCCCCCCCCTTTAGTTCTTGTCCATGGGTCATACATATAAGTTCTTTGGCTTCTACATTTTCTATACTATTCTACCTCCTCCTGTTTGTTTTCTTCCTACCATTTATGCTACTTATTCTCTGTATCTTTTCCCCCTCTCTCCCCCTCCCACTCCCCGTGTTGATAACCCTCCATGTCTTAGATAAATCCCTCTAACATTTCATATAATAAAGGCTGGGTGATGACAAACTCCTTGAACTTGACCTTATCTGAGAAGCACTTTATCTGCCCTTCCATTCTAGATGAAAGTTTTGCTGTATAGAGTAATCTTGGATATAAGTAGGTCTTTGCTTTTCATGACTTGGTATACTCCCTTCCAGCCCCTTCCTGCCTGTAAGGTCTCTTTTGAGAAATCAGCTGACAGTCTTATGGGAACTCCTCTGTAGGTAATTGTCTTCTTTTCTCTTGCTGCTTCTAAGATTCTCTCCTTATTTTTAACATTTTTTCGTGTATCTACAGTCCCTCTGTATGTCCTCTTTGGAAAAGCATCTATTCAGGTCTTTTGCCCATTTCTTAATTGGGCTGTTTGTCTTCCAGGTGTGATTTGTATTAGCTCTTCGTATATTTTGATCATTAAACCCTTGTGAGATGTATCATTGATTAAAATGTTCTCCCATACAGATGATTCCCTATTTGTCTTGCTGATGGTTTCTTTAGCTGTACAAAAGGTCCCATTTTAATGTAGTCTCATTTGTTTATTTTCTTCTTTGTTTACAGTGCCTGAGGAGATGTATTTTCAAAAATAATTTTGATGTTGAATATCTGAGATTTTGCCTCCTGTGCTTTATTCTAAGATTTTTATGGTTTTGCAATTTACATTTGAGTGTTTTATCCATTTTGAGTTTATTTTTATGTATGGTATAACTTGGTGGTCTACTTTCATTTTTTTGCAAGGACCAATCCAGTTTCCCCAACACCATTTACTGAAGAGGTTGTTGTTGCTCCATTGTATGCTCTTGCCACCTTTGTCAACTATCAATTGCTCATACAGGTGTTGGTTTATTTCTGGATTCTATTCCAAAGGTGGCAAACACAAAGCCCACAGGCCAAATCTGGCCCCCCACCTTGTTTTATCCGGCCTGGCACCTTGTTTCTATCCAACGGCAACACCGAGCTCTCACTTAACTGTTAAGGAGTAGTTACATTTATATAGTCCTAAAATTACATTCGGGCCTCTGAAGGCAACCGCAAGGCTGATGTAGCCCCTGGTGAAAATGAGTTTGACACCCCTCCTCTATTCTGTTCCATTGATCTACATGTCTGTTCTTGTGTCAGTATCAGGATGTTTTCATTACAGTGTCCTTATTGTATAGTTTGATATTAGGAGTTGTGATATTTCAAGCTTTGTTTTTCTTTCTCAAAATTGCTGAGGCTATTAGGGGTCTTGTTTGTTCCATATAAATTTTTGGTGTATTTTTTCTAGTGAAGTATGCCATTGGTATTTTAATAGGTATGGCATAGAATGGCCACTTTAATAATGTTAATTCTTCCATGAACACAATATATGTTTCTACTTATTTGTATCTTCCTTGATCTCTTTCTTCAGTGGCCCATATTTTTTTCTGAGTGCAAGTCTTTTACCTCCTTGGTTAAATTTATTCTTAAGTATCTCATTTTTTTGTTGTTGCAAGAGTGAATGGAATTGTTTTCTTAGTTTCCCTTTCTAATAGTTCATTATTAGTGTATAAAAATACCACCAATTTCTGGGTATTAATTTTGTAACCTGCCACTTTGCCGAATTCATTCACTAGGTCTAGCAGTTTTTTTGTGGAGTCTTCAGGGTTTTCTACGTACAATATCATGTCACTGGCAATTAGTGATGGCCTTACTTCTTCCCTTCCAATTTGGATGCTTTTTATTTCTTTTTCTTATCTGATCAATGTGGCTAGGACTTCCAAAACTACATTAAATAAGACGGATGAAAGCAGACTTCCCTGTCTTGTTCCTGATCTTAAGGGGAACACTTTTAGTTTTTTCCCATTGAGAATGATGTTAGCTGTAGATTTTTCATATATGGACTTTATTATGTTGAGGTACGATTCCTCTATTCTCATTCTACTAACAGTTTTTAACATAAATGGGTGCTGGGTTTTATCAAATGCCTCACTGCTTCTATTGATATGATCATGTGATCTTTGTCTTTCATGTTGATTATGTGATGAATTACATTTATTGATTTGTGAATATGGTACCAAGCTTGCATCCCTGGAATATTCTCGCACCACAATATTGATTGTGGTGTGTGATCTCTTTGATGTATTGATGGATCTGGACCACTAATGTTTTGTTGAGGATTTTAGCATCCATATTCATCAGGGATATTGGCCTATAATTTACTTTCTTTCTTGTGTCTGTACGTTGTTTTCAAATTAGGATAATACTGGCCTTGTAGAAAGAGCTTGGAAGTCTTCTCTCCTCTTGAATTTTTTGAAATGGTTTTAGAAAGACAGGGGTTAGCTCTCTTTTGAATGTTTGTTAAAATTCACCTGTGAAGCCAACTGGTCCAGGGCTTTTGTACACTGGGAGTTTTTTTTTTTTTATTACTGCTTCAATTTCAGTAGTCATTATTGGTCTATTGATGTTTTCTGCTTCTTCCTGGTTTAGTTTTGGGAGATTGTACATTTGTAGAAATTTGTCCATCATTTGGGCTGACCAATTTCTTAGCATATAGCTATGCATAGTAATTTCTTACAATACCTTGTATTTATGTGATATTAGTAATCATTTCACCTCTTTCACTTCTGTTTTTATTTATTTAGGTTCTCCCTCTTTTTTTATGAGTCTGGTTAAAGATTGATCAATCAAAGAACTAGCTCCTGGTTTCATTGATCTTCTGCATTGCTTTTTTTTTTTAGTCTCTATGCCATTAGTTTCCACTCTGATCTTGATTGCTTACCTCTTACTTGCTCTGGGCTTTGTTGTTGTTGTTCTAGTTCTTTTAGGTGTAGTGTTAGATCATTTATTTGAGATTTTTCTTGCATTGGGGTAGACCTATAGTACTATGAACTCCCCTCTCAAAACTGAGTTTTCTGTGTCCCCTAGATTTTGGATTCTTTTGTGTTCATTTTCATTTGTTTCCAGGAATTTTTTGTTCTCTTCCTTGATGTCATTGGTTACCCATTCATTATTTAGCATGTGCTGTTTAACCCCCAATTATTTGAATGCTTTTGAGTCTTTTTATTGAGGTTGATTTCTAATTTCATGTCAGTGTGGTCTAAGAACATGCTTGGCATGATTTCAATTTTCTTGAATTTGTTAAGGCTGGTTTTGTGGCATAACATGTGGTCTATCTTGAGAATGTTCAATGTGCACTTAAGAAGATATATTTTGCTTCTTTGGGGTGAAAAGTTCTATAAATGGCAATTAATTGCATTTGATCTAGTGTGCTGTTTAATGCTGTATCTTTGTTGATTTTTTGTTTGGAAGATCTATTGCTGGGAGAGAGGTGTTAAAGTTCCCTATTATGACATTATTGTTGCTGGAATCTTCCTTAGAGCACCCTGCCTAGATATTTTTATGTATTTAGGTACTCCTGTATTTGGGGTGTATATATGCTTTCAAGGGTTATGTCCTCTTGTTGGATAAATTCCTTCAGGATTATGTAGTACCCTTCTTTATCTTTTTTATAGCTTTCATTTTGAAGTCTGTATTTTCAGATATAAGAATTGCTACCCCTACTTTTTTTTTAACATTTTCATTTGTGTGGGATATTTTCCTACAACTCTTTACTCTCGGCCTGTGGAAACTTTTGTTCTGAGGTGGGTCTCTTGTAGTATGGGTCATGTTTTCTTATCCATTTGGTTACTCTATGTCTTTTGATTGGAACATTTCATCCATTTACATTTAAGGTATTACAGATAAGTACTTATTTGTTGCCATTTTTATATTGTACTTATTTTTTTTTCTCTCTCTCTATTTCTTCTTCTTCTTTGAGGAGGTTCTTTAACATTTCCTGTCATGCTGGTTTGGTGGTAATATACTCCTTTAACCTTACTTTGTTTGGGAAGCTCTTTCTTTGGCCTTCACTTTTAAATGGTAGCCCTGTTGGGTAGAGCAATCTAGGCTGCCTGTTCTTGGCTTTCATTACTTTAGATATTTCCTGCCAATCTCCCCTGCCCTGTAGTGTTTCTGTTGAGAATTTAGCAAAGATTCCAATGGGAGCTCCCTTGTGTGTAACTGTCTTTCTCTTGTTGCCTTTAATAGTTTCTTTTTATCTTCAAGCTATCCCATTTTAATTGTGATATATCTTCATGTAGGTCTCTTTGAGTTCATATTTATTGGGACTCTCTGTCCTTGCTGAAATTGTGTACCTTTTCCCTCATCAGGTTGGGGAAGTTTTCTACCATTATTTCTCCAAATAATTTCTATATCCCTCTCTCACCTTCATCACCTTTTGGCATTCTTATGATGCAGATGTTGTTACACTTGATGTTATCCCAAAGGTCCCTTAAACATTCCTAATTTTTCTTAAGTTTCTTTTCTTTTTCATTTTCACTTTGGGTAGATACTGTCATCTCGTCCTCTACTTCTCTCATTCAATCTTCTGCTTCATCCTTGTTTATGGTTTCTATATCTTTTTAATGCTTACTATCCATTAAGTTCTCACTGAGATAATCTATTCTTACCCTAAGGTTTTTGAGCATCTTTATAACCATTATTTAGAACTCTATACCTGGCATTTGTGTTGCATCCATTTCATCTATATCTTATCTTTTAATTTTTGGGGGTATTTCTGTTGTTCTTTTGCTTAGGACATTTTTCTTTGTTGTCCCATTTGATCTCTATATGTTAAGTAGGTGTGCTATGTCTTCAGAACCTACTTTGATTGTTTTATCGTATAGGAGTCTTTCTGGGGTTAGTTGCCCAATCCTTCAGAACACCTGAACTCCATGGTTCGGGAATGACTCTTGTGGGTTCTGTGACCCTCTTTTTGTAGTTGCATCTTAAATACTGATGGCTTTTTTGTGGGTAGAATTATCTCTGCAGGATGAGCAACTATAAGAGTAACCCTTGATCTCTGTGTGTGGGATGCTGAGCAATTATTGCCCCTTGATGTGGTGTTATTCCCAGCAAGGTCTGGAGTCTCCAGGAATCCCCGTTTGGGTATACTGATTGTGTGTCTAGTTGATTTGAGCTTTGGTATAGGCTAATGACCACCATTGGTTTTATTGGTTCTGGGTCAGATTGGGTGGGATTCAGAAATAGGTCACTATTAGGTGTTGTGTGAAACCAGCCTGAGGCTATCTCTCTGTAGCTACCCAGCTGTTCACTGCTTGTTTCTGTGTTTACTGGACCTGCTTGTGCATGTGAGGGGCCAGTCTGTGTAAAAGAGTCAGCTCTTTCCTACTTGGAGCCTGTGGAAGCTCTGTATAAGTCTAAGGCTCCCTAAGGTTGGCCTCCCCCTTTCAGCTTCTTTGTCCTTCTCCGAAGTTGCCTGTTTTTTCTCCAGAGCCTTTTGACCATGGTCTGTAAGCTGATACCAGATGTGTTGAAATAAAGCTAACAGGTAAAACAAACAAACAAACAAACAAACAAAAACCTTTTGATGGTCATTCATTTTCTCTATTTTTCTATACTTTATTTAATTTCTCTCCACTCTATTCTCTATTATTTCCTTCTTTCTATTGTCTTTAGGTTTGGATTATTATTCTTTTTCTAGTTCCTTGTGGCATAAAGTTAAGTTATTGATTTGAGATCTTTTTTCTTTAAAATGTAGAAGTTATAAATTTCCCTATAAGCATGGTTTTAGTGCATCCTGTAAGTTTGGTAGGTTGTGTTTTTGTTTTCAATTTCCTGTATTTTCAATTACCCTTGAGATTTTTCCTTTGTGTGTGTATTAAAATTTTTAAATATATTTTATTGATTATGCTATTATAGTTGTCCTATTTTTTCTTCCCTTTATGCTCCTCCACCCTGCACTCACCCCTCCCACCAGCATTCTCTTCTCTTACTTCATGTCCATGGGTCCTGTATATAAGTTCTTTGGCTTCTACATTTCCTATACTATTCTTAACCTACCCTTGTCTATTTTGTACCTACCATTTATACTTCTTATTCCCTGTACTTCCCACCCCCCATTTTGCCCCCTTCCCCCTCCATGCTTATACCTCTCCATGTGATCTTCATTTCTCTGATTCTGTTCCTGTTCTAGTTATTTGCTTAGTTAATTTTTGTTTTTATTTTTGTATTTTTAGGTTTGGTCATTTGTAGTTGTGAGTTTGTTGTCATTTTATTGTTCATAGTTTTTGATCATTTTCTTTTGCTTAGGTAAGTCCCTTTAAGTTTTCGTATAATAAGGGCTTGCTGATGATGAACTCCTTTAACTTGACCGTATCTGGGAAGCACTTTATCTGTTCTCCCATTCTAAATGATAGCTTTGTTGGATAGAGTAATCTTGGATGTCGGTTCTTGCCTTTCATGACTTGGAATGCTTCTTTCCAGTCCCTTCTTGCCTGCAAGGTGTCTTTTGAGAAATCAGCTGATAGTCTTATGGTAACTCCTTCATAGGTAACTGTCTCCTTTTCTCTTGCTGCTTTTAAGATTCTCTCCTTATATTTCATCTTGGGTAATGTAATTGTGATGTGCCTTTGTGTGTGCTTCCTTGGGTCCAACTTCTTTGGGACTCTCTGAGCTTCCTGGACTTCCTAGAAGTCTATTCCCTTGGCCAGATTAGGGAAGTTCTTCATTATTTGTTCAAATAAGTTTTCAATTTCTTGCTCTTCCTCTTCTCCTTCTGGCACCCCTATGATTCTATTGTATGAATGTTTAAAGTTGTCCCGGAGGTTCCTAAGCCTCTCCTCATATTTTTGATTCCTTGTTTCTTCATTCTGTTCTGGTTGAATGTTTATTTCTTCCTTTTGTTCCAAATCATTGATTTGAGTCCTGGTTTCCTTCCCTTCACTGTTAGTTCCCTGTATATTTTGCTTTATTTTACTTTGTATAGCTTTCACTTTTTCCTATATTTTGCAGGTGGGAGAAACTCCCATTCTCACAGGAGAGTTCATTGGAGAGACCTACAGGGTTCTAGAATGTACACAAACCCACCCCCACCAGGGAATCAGCACCAACAGGCCCAATTTGTTTGTGGGTATCCAGGGGAGTTACTGAAAGCTATTGAGAGCCAAGTAAGTGTCATTGTTCCCTCTCAGACCCCTCCCCCACATATAGCACCACAACACAACAATGTGCATTGCCCCACTCTGGCAAATACCTAAGGCTCCACCACTTACAACCTAACCAGGTATAAAAAAAAATATGGCCCAAATGAAAGAACAGATCAAACTCCAAAAATAAAAATAAGTGATGAAAAGATAGCTTACCTATGAGATGCAGAGTTCAAAATGCAGGTAATCAGGATGCTCACAGATATGGTTGAGTATGGTCACAAAATAGAGATTTTTTTTTCTTTGATTCATTGGTTAAGACTGTTGTTTAATTTTCACAAATTGGTGAATTTTTCAGTTTCATTTCTATATTGATTTCTAATTTTATATTTGTAGTTAGAGAACATAATATGCATATCTCTCTTTTTAAATCTATTGAGACTTAATTTGTTGCCTAACATATGGGTGTATCCTTGAAAATGTCCCGTGTGCACTTGGGAAGAATGTTTATTCTATTGTTGGTGGGTAATGTGCTTTGTATATTTCTGTCACATCTACGTGTACTATTATGTTGTTTAAGCCATTTAGATCCTTACTCATCTTCTCCTTGCTTGTTCTACTCATTATTGTGAGTGCGACAATGAAGTCTCCATCTACAGATGTAGAGCTGTCTACTCCTCCCTTTAATTTTGCCATTTTTTCCTTCATATATTTTTATGGCCTGTCATTAGGTACATAAATGCTTATTTATTATATACTTTTGATGTATTTGAACTTTTATTAATGCACAATGTTCTTCCTTGTCTCTTTTAACTATTTTCATTTAAGTCTGTTTTGTCTGATACTAAAGAGTGTAGCCGCCTCTGCTCTCTTTAGTTACTATTTGCATGGAATATTATTTTCCATTCTTTCACTTGCAGTGTATTTGTGCCTTTGAATCTAAAGTAGTTTTCTCTTATAGGAAGCATATAGTTAAATCATGTATTTTTACTCATTCTATCAATAAATCTTTGAAGATTTTCATCCATTTACATTTAAAGTAATAGCTGATAAGAAGGGACTTGCTCCTGTCATTTTTCTATTTCTTTCATATCTTTTTTGTTGCCTATTATCTGCATTACTATTTTCTTTTTCTTTAGTTGACTTTTTGTATCAAAGTGTTTAAATTCATTTTTCATTTCCTTTTGTGTATATTCTGTAGCAATTTTCTGTGGTTACAACAGGATTACACTTAACATACAAACGTTATTTGCATGTTTTGATTTTATAAAAGTCTAACTTCAATAATGTACAATGACTTAAAAATTCTGCTCCTTTACATATTATCCTCACTCCTTTTGGTTGTTTTTGTCCCCAAAATTACATATTTATATACAGGTTCCAACAGAAGTGACACCTGCTTGATGTGGTTGGTAGGGTAATAATATAGGTATAATAATAATATAGGTGTAATAATTTAGTTTTAACTTGAAAATTTTACCTAAAATGTCATATGGTGTGCTTGAGTGTGATATTGTCATGTTACAGAATCACCTGTTAATGACTGTGTATTAAAATACTTTGTAATAAAAGGGGTACTACTTGTGCCAAACCCTGTATTGTGTGCCCCCAAAATACCTTTTACATGCATTACTTTTTTAAATTATGTAGAAAATAACATATGGGATTAGAAATAAAAAATTATAATAATACAAGATGTTAGATTAAGAATTGTTGTTTTTGATGCACTAGTATCTTAGTATTTTTCTTTTAGCCACTTGAGCATATCACCCCACTATCTTCTGGCCTCAGTTTCTGAAGATAAAACTGCTAATATTCAGTTTCTTTTAATGTGATAGTTCCTTTCTCACAAGCTGCTTTTAAGATTCTCTCTTTGTCTTTGTCTTTCAAAAGTTTGATTTTAATTTGTTTAAGTGTGGGTCTCTTTGAGTCCATCTCACTTATACTATATTTAACTTCTCAAATATGTGTATTCATGTCCTTCATCAAATTTGGGACATTTTCAGAGTTTCTTTTTCTTTTTCTTTTCTTTCTTTCTTTTTTTTTTATTCTTTCAAATAGTCTTTGTACCTCTTTCTCTCTCTCTTGGCCTTCTGGTACTCACATAATGAATACACTGGTCCTCTCGATGATATACTACAAGTCCCTTAGACTCTGTTCACATTTCTTCAATCTATTCTTTTCTGTTCTTTACACTCAATAATTTTCACTTGCCTATTTTCAAGTTTGCTGAGTCTTTCTTCTGCGTTTTCATATCTGTTTTTGAAACTCCAGTGAATTTTTTATTTTAGTTATTGTACTTTTCATTTTCAGTAACTTTAGGGATTTCTCTATTTTTATTAATATTCCCACTCTTTATATACAACATTTTCCTGAATTTCTTTAAATATTTCATTGCTTATTTTACCATCTTTAAGACAGTTGTTTAAAATTTTCTGTCTAGTATATCTGCTATCTTGTTTTTGTCAGTTACAGTTTATGCTGATTTAAGTTTTTCCTTTATATGGGCCATGCTTTCTGATTTCTTTGGATGCCTTGTAAATTTTTTGGTTGTTAAAGACTGGACATTGAATTAAATAGTGTGGCAATTTACAATCAGACTATCTCCCTTTCTTGGGGCTTCATGGGTTTTGTGATTATTTTGTTTATTTCTTAATTATTGTGTAGGCTAGCTCAGTGCTAAGGATCAGCCTGAGTTGTAAACTTAAGGTATCTCAGATCTTTTCTGAGTTTTTTATAGGTATATGCAGTCAGTTCATAACTTCCTCATGCATGCTCTTGTGTTAACGTTCTAGTCTTTAACATCTACCTTCCAAAAGCAGAAAAAGAGAAAGATAAGAGAGAAGGGGACAGGTGCTATCACTTTAAATTGCTTGGATGTTAACAATTAAATTGCAGTTGGAGGGGAAGGAGCTTGCAACTTTGAGGGGAAGTAAAGCAAGAATGACTGCCTGCCTCTTTGCCTGCATCTTTTTGGTTTGAAGCAGTGCATAAGACAGTTCCCAGATATTTAAACCATGGTCCTTTTGCTTACCATGAATATCACTAGCTGAATGCAAGTTGCTCCAGAAACATGCGCATAGTTACCTGCCCTGTTGTTGGAGGGTTGGTATCTACTACTATGCTAAAGTTAAAATTAATTTAAAAACCTTCCCCCTTAAATAGTTCTAGTGTTCCAAAGTAGTTACGTCAGACAGACTATGCCAGTATATTTGTTATCTAGGTAGTGATACACATTTCTTGTGCTTCCTACTTTGTTATATTCCCAGAATTCCTCAGGCATTCTGTCTTTAAATATTCTTTTTTCCCACTTTTCTCTACCTTCTCCATCTAAGATTTTTATTGTGCCTGTGTTAGTATGCTTGATGGTGTCCCACAGGTCTCTTTGGCTCTATTCATTTTTCCTCATTCTTCTTTTATTCTTCTCTACAAAATAGATAATTTCAACCAACTCTTTCTATGTTTGTTGATTCTTTCATCTCCTCAAATGTACTTTTAAAATTCTGTAGTGGATTTTTCATTTCAGTTATTGTACTTTTACCTCTAGAATTTATATTTTCTTACTATTTAATAATTTCTATGTTTTTAATAGCCTTTATTTGTACACCATTGTTCTTCAGGAGTCCGTTAGCCCTTTGTTTCATAGTTTTCTTTAGTATACACTTAAGACACTTGACTTAATGTATTTGTCTAGTATGTCTAATACCTGTGCTTCCTTGGGAAATATTTCTGTTCATTTGCCTGTGAATAGGCTTATATTTTATTGTTTCTTTGCACACTTTATACCTTTTGTTTGAAAACTGGATGTTTTGAATACTACAATGTCAGCTTCCTTGTTTGGGGATTAGATTCCTTCCTTTTCAGGATTAGCTTTTCTTGCTTTACCTGGATTATAGTTGTTTGTTTATTGCCTCTGCTAAACTATTTGTTGTAAAGTCTGTATTCTCTGTCATGTTCTGCCTTTAAAATCATTGTCCCTTTCACTTGTGGTCAGTTACAATTTTGACAGATGTTCTAGAACATCTGAAGCCAGAGAGAGAGAGAGAGAGAGAGAGAAGGAAAGGAAAAGGAAAAGAAGAAAAAGAAAAAGTAAAAGGAAGAAAAAACCTTTCGCATATTTTGCAGATTGTTTCTGTGTTGCACAACTCCTTCAATGCTCACTTGGGCTGTTTACAACTTTACATTACCTTTCACTTCCTGCCTGTGCCGAGTTGTTTTTAAGTTGCCTTTTTCTTGATTCAGTGTTCACTTGGTTGCTGTGAACTTTTGACTATTTTCTAGAGCCTGATAATTGATTCAGACAGTTTGTTTGATTTTTCAGTATTTAATTTATTAAACACTAAAAACTTCTAAAAATAATAAATTAGTTCAACAAGATTGCATGATACAAGGTTAATATATAAAAATTCACTGTATTTTTATACATTTGCAATGAGCAATCTGAAAAGGAAAGAGAATAGTTTGTATATAAAATTTAAAAATAAATTTAATAAAACAAGAGCTAAATTTATATACTATTCAATATAAAGCATTGGTAAAATAATTAAAGATTTAAACAAATGAAAAAGCATCTCATTTTCATGAATTGGAAGACAATATTTACAGATATAATGCAATCCCTCTCAGAATGCCAGATGGCTTCTTTGTATAAATCAACAAAGTAACTGTAAAATTCATATTTGATTTCAAGGAAGTTAGAATAGCTAAAAAATCCTAAAAGAGAACAAAGTAGGAGAAGGATTCACACTTGCTGATTTCAAATCTTACTACAAAGCAACAATAATCAAGATATATTTGTACTGGCACAAGGATAGGTATTCAGATCAATTTAATAAAATTTGAGAGTCCAGAAATACACACACACATCTATGGTAAACAAATTTTTGACTATTGTTTTGAAACCATTTAATGAGGAAAAGAGTAGTTTTTTAAACAAATGATTCTGGGATAACTGGGTATTCAAAGCAAAAGAATGAAGTTGCATCCTTGCCTCACACTACAGGCAAAAATTAACTCAAAATGGATTTACAGCCTAAATGTAAAAAACTGAAACTATACAAATCTTGGAAGAAACCATGGGGGAAAGTCTTCTTCACTTTGGATTTGGCAAAGAATTCTTAGATATAACACCAAAATCATGCGTAACAAAAAAACAAATAGAGAAAGCGTACCTCACGAATGGAAGAAAAACAAGAAAACTAATGTGCTTCAAAGATCATAAAGAAAGTATTTTGAGGATGTAGATAAATCAGACCCCTTAAATACTGCTGGTATGAATGTAAAATTTCACAGCTACTTTGGAAAATAGTCTGATGTTTCTTTAAGAAGCAATATAGTGTTATGATATGACCCCATAAGTCAACTCTTACGTATATGAGGTCTGTCTGGAAAAAGACCAGCCATTGTTAATATAACAAGAACAGCTTGTATAATACTGATGTAACCTGGCAGCCAAGGAGAGTAGATTGGAATGTGCATGCTTGAACAATGAAGACGTCACTGTACTAGTCAGTGGGAGCAGTAGACGTCATTGAGCGAGCATGTGTACTGTGTGGCCACCACATTCAAAATGACTGACCGAGTAGAGCAACAAATCTGCATTGAATTTTGCGTTAAGCTTGAACATTCCTCCACAGAAATTATTTGGATGATTCAAGAGTCTCCAGCTATGGGCAACTGGTGATTGGCAGCTTTCTCACGACAACATGCTCACTCATGAATCACATCTCATGCAGAGTTTTTTGGCGAAACCTTATATCACCAAGGTGACTTAGCCCCCACTACAGCCCAGATTTGGTGCCGTGTGATTTCTGACTTTTCCAAAAATTAAAATAACCTTTGAAAGGGAAGAGATTTCAGACCATTGATGAGATTCAGGAAAATATGCTGGAGCAGCTGACAGTGATTGGGAGAACTGTATGAGGTCCCAAAGTGCCTACTATGAAGGGCACTGAGGCACCATTGTCCTATGTACAATGTATCTTCTTCAATAAATGTCTGCATTTTTCATATTGCACGGCTGGATACTTTCTGGACAGACCTTGTATACCCAAGAGAAACAAAAACATATGTCCACACAAAAACTTGTTTGTAAATCTTTAATAATAACATTTTTTATAATAGCCAAAAGGTGAAAACAAAGTAAAATGTCCATTAACTGATGGATGGATAAACAAACTGTGGTATATGTATAAAGAAAAATCATTATCTGACCATAAGAAAGAATGAAGTGCTGATACATTCTATAGCATAAATGATCCTCAGGATCATTATGCTAAGTGAAAGAAGCCAGTCATAAAAGACCACACATTATATGGTCCATTCATATGAATATCCAAAAAGGAGACTCAGAAATATACAGAGACAGAAACATTGTTTATGGCTTCAGGGGAAAACTGGGGTGATAAAGAAGTATAGCTAAAGGGTAGGGGGCAGTTTATGCATTGAAAATATTCTAAATTGACTGTGTTGATGTTTGCACATATCTGTGGATATTTAAACCTCATTGAATTGCACACTCTAAATGAATGAACTCTATGCTGTGTGCATTATATCTAAAAAAAAAGCTGTTTACCAACTAAAAGAGAAATGATTAAGATTTGAGATAGTATATGAATATATTACTCCTAGAAGCTGGACAGTAGAAGGAAGAAGGGCAGTAGGATAGTATCTTAAACTTAGAGATGGTAAAAAAAATTCTGACAGAAGAGGCTTTAGAATAACTCTAGCCAAAGAAGAAGAAATCAGGAGAAAGTTGGTATGGGTGTTAAAGATATTCAAGAGTGGTGATAACTGATGCCTCAGAACAGATGGAAAGTTATGCGATCTTCAGAGAAGGAGTTATAGCTTTTCCCTGGACCTCGGTGCAAAGGAATTGAGATAGTGTGGTACAGCCAAAGATGCACTGCTCAGACTCCCTTCAAAAAAAGAATTTGCTATTCAATATGGGGAATAAGGACATAGATGTTTCACACTGTCAGCTCCTTCAGGGTCTGCCTCGACTGCAGAGAACTACCTCACCTGAGGCCCTGTTCTTCCTGAGGAGAACAGAAACTGCCACAGATACCCATACAGGTCATTTTAAAAGGGAATGTGGAGAACTCAAAGTATAAGTGAGTCCACACTTGAAAAATTAAATGTAGCAGTATATTAGCCAGAAACTGAGAGGATGACAGTTGAAATTCATTCATTCAACACAGTCACTGAACATCACTCCCTGCCAGACAGCAAGGTATGCACTTTTTATATTTCACCAAGAAATTTAGAACTTCTACTACCAGCCAAGATGGAGGTGTAGATAGATACATGTGCTCTTTGCACAACCAAAAGAAGGACAACAACAAATTTAAAAACAAAAAACAATCAGAACTACCAGAAAATTGAACTGTATGGAAGTCTGACAACAAAGGAGTTAAAAAAGAAACATTCATCCACACCAGCAGGAGGGGCAGAGATGGGCAGCCAGGGAGGAGAAGACTTGCTGCCTGGAGCACCCAGGAAGACAAGGCAGAGGCTCGAGGTCCAGGCAAGTTAGTGGCTGGCAAGTAGGCGGTCTCACATTTGTATGCAGATAAACCAGGAGGAACAACTGGGGAGTGAGGCAGACTGTGCAACCCATGGTTCCAGTGTGAGGAAATAAAGCCTCAAAACCACTGACTGAAAAACATGTGGGGGTTGTCATGGTGGGAGAAACTCCCAGCCTCACAGGAGAATTTGTTGGAAAGACCAATGGTATCCTAGAACATACACAAACCCACTCACCCAGGAATCAGCACTAGAAGAGCCCAATTTGCTTGTGAGTAGTGGAGGAAGTTACTAAAAGC
>PVJI01008882.1:0-68495 GCA_004026765.1 Micronycteris hirsuta
ATTCCCACCAGCAATGTATGAGTGATTCAGTTTATCTGACTCCTTGCCAGCATTTGGTGTGGCTATTATTTTTTTTATTTTAGTAATTGTGATAGGTATGCAGTGATATTTCATTGTGGTTTTAATTTGCATTTCCCTAATGACTAATGATGTTGAGAATCTTTTCATGTATTTATTTGCCACTTGTATATCTTTTTCAGTGTAGTATATCTTTTGTCCATTTGCTAGTAGGATTGTTTGTCTTCTTACTGTTAAATTTTGGGAATATATCTATATATTCTAGATATAGTTATTTTGTCAAACATGTGGTTTGAAAATATTTTATCCCAGTTTGCAAATCTACCATGTTTGTTTTCTACAAGTTTTATAATTTTACATTTTATATTTAAGTCCATAGTCCATTTTAAGTCAATTTTTGTATAAAGTATGAGACTTAGATTAAGGTTTTTTTATTATGATTTTTGGGCTCGCTATTCTTTTTCATTGGTACAGTCTATTCCTCTACCGATACCACAGTCTTGATTCCTGCAGTATATAAGAAGTCTTAATATTGAGTAAATTATTTCTCTCACTTTGCAACGGGCTAAATGTTCTTGTACCCTCAAAATTCATATGTTGAGTCCTGGCTGGTATGGCTCAGTGGATCGAGTGGCAGCCTGCAAACCAAAAGGTCACTGGTTTGATTCCCAGTCAGGGCACATGCCTGGGTTGCAGGCCAGGTCCCTAGTAGGGAGCACGCAAGAGGCAACCACACATTGATGTTTCTCTTCCTCTCTTTCTCCTTCCCTTCCCCTCTCTCTAAAAATAAATAAATAAAATCTTAAAAAAAAATTCGTATGTTGAAATCCTAACCCGAATGTGAGGGTATTAGGAGATATGGAGTCTTTGGGGGGTAATTAGGTCATGAAGGTGAGCTTTCCTGAATGATATTAGTGACCTTATAAAAAGACCCCAGAGAGCTCTCTCATCCTCTTCCCACCACGTGAGGACACAAAGACAAGTCGGTAGTGTGCAGTCTGGAGGAGGGCTCCCACCAGAACCCGACCCTGCTTACCCTGATCTCAGACTTCCAGGTTCCAGAACAGTAAGAAATAAATTTTTATTGTTTATAAGCCACCCAGTCTATGGTATTCTGTTATAGCAGCCCCAAATGACTAAGGTATACTTTTTCTCTCTCAAAATTGTTTTAACCATTCTAATTCCATTCACCGCCTTTACATAAGTGTTAGAATAATCTTGTCTATATCAACAAAAATCTCTTGTTGGAATTTTGATAGGAATTACATTACACTGCTGTGTCAATTTGGGGAGAATTGGCATCTTCATATGTTGAGTTTTGCAACCAAGAACATGGCATGTCTCCATTTATTTAGATTTTCTTTGACTTCTTTCACCAGCATTTTATACTTTTCAGTGTACAAGTTCTGTACATTTTGTTAGATTTACATCTCAGTTTTTTAAGTGATTGTACATAGTATTGTATATTTTCATTTTGATGTCCACATTTTTATTATTACTACATAGAAATATAATTTTTATATGTTTATCTTGTGCCCTGTGACTTTGCTGGACTCACTTATTAGTTGTAGGATATTTTTTGGAGAGTCCTTGGGATTTTCAGTGTAGATAATCATGTCATCTGAAAATAGGTACTGTTTTATTTCTTCTTTTTCAGCCTTTATGCCTCTTATTTCATTTTCTTGACTTATTGCACTGGCTAGAACTTCCTTTACTATATTGAATATGAGTCATGAGAGTGGACATCTTGCCTTGATCTTGATCTTTGGGGAAAATATTCAGTCTTTCACCATTAAGTATAACGGCAGCTGCAAGTTACCAAGTTGAGAACGTTCCCCTTATTCCTATTTTTTCTGAGAATTCTTATCATGAATGGGTGTTAATTTTGTTAAATTATTTTTCTGCTTTGATTGATAGGACTATGTGATTTTTTTCTTCGTTAGCCTGCCAATATGGTGGACTAAAATGATTAATTTTAACTATTGAACTACCCTTGCATCTCTGAAATAAACTCTGATCAGTCATGATATATCATTCTTTTCATATATTGTTGAATTCTATTTGCTAATATTTTAAAGGTTTTTTTTAAAGATTTTATTTATTTATTTTCAGAGAGAGGAGAAGGGAGAGAGAAACAGCAATGTATGGTTGCTTCTTACGTGGCCCTCACTGGGGACCTGGCCTGCAACCCAGGCATGTGCCCCGACTGGGAATCGAACCGGGACACTCTGGTTCCCAACCCGCGCTCAATCCACTGAGCTACACCAGCCGGGCTATTTTAAAGATTTTTATTTATTTATTTTAGAGAGAGGGGAAGGGAGGGAGACAGAGAGGGAGAGAAACAGCAATGTGTGGTTGCCTCTCACATGGCCCTCACTGGGGACCCGGCCGCAACCCAGGCCTGTGCCCTGAGTGGGAATCGAACCAGGACCCTCTGGTTCCCAGTCTGTGCTCAATCCACTGAGCTACACCAGCCAGGGCACTATTTGCTAATATTTTGTTAAAGATTTTTCTGTCTGCATTTATAAGGAATACTGGTCTACAGCTGTTTTAGGTTTTTGTATGAACTTTATCTGATTTCGGTAGTACTAGATTCATTCAATGAATTGGGACGTATTCCTTTTTCTTCTATATTTTGGGAAAAAATTGTGTAATGGTGTTACTTTAAAAATTTGGTAGAAGTCTTCAGTGAAATCATCTGGGCCTGGAAATTTCATTTTTGGGAGTTTAAAAAACTTTTTTAGTGTTAGTCAATAAAGCTTTATTAAAACATATCCATGCTCATTATTGTCTATGACTGCTTTCCTGTTAAAATGATGAAGTTGACTTGCTGTGACAGAGGCTTGAATGGCCCATGAAGCCTAAAAATTTTTAGTATCTGTCTCTGGTCCTTTTTTTTTCTGAGGGCCATCTTGAATTCAGTTTCCTTCATAGTTATAAGGCTATTCAAATGGTCTACTTCATTTTGGGTGAGTTGTGGAGGTTTTTATTTTTTGAGGAATTGGTCCATTTTATCTAAGTTGTCAAATTTATATGTTTTGAGTTGTTTGTAGAATTTCTTTATTGTTCTTTTGTTGTCTGTGGAGCCTGTGGTGATATCCTCTATTTCATTCTTTTTTTTTTAAGATTTTTTATTTATTTTTAGACAGAAGGGAAGGGAGGGGGAGAGGGAGAGAAACATCAATGTATGGTTGCCTCTCACGTGGCCCCCACTGGGCCTGGCCTGCAACCCAGGCATGTGCCCTGACTGGGAATCGAACTGGTGACCCTTTGGTTCACAGCCCATGCTCAATCCACTGAGCTACACTAGCCAGGGCTCATTCTTGATATTGGTGATTTATTTCTTCTCTACCTTTTCCTTGGTCAGTGTTGCTAGAGGTTTGTCTATCTTATTCATCTTTCCAAAAGAAACAACTCTTTGTTTCCTTGATTTTCTTTATCATTTTACTATTTTCAGTTTCAATGATTCGGGCCATTGGAGTGGACCCAAGTATTCCACTCCAAGGTGACAAGACATCAGTGTGTGTGTGTGTGTGTGTGTGTGTGTGTGTGTGTGTGTGTGTTTTCTGGCTAAGCTGGGGCAGCCTGGCCCCAGACTATGGTATAAGTGAGCGTGCTTTCTGTGCATCACTTGTCTGCTGCTGCATGACCGATTATACCAGAACTTAGTGGCTCGAAACAGCATTTGCTGTCTCACAGGCCTTCTGTTTCAGGGTCTCTCACAAGTCGTCTCAAGGTGCAACCAGGAAGGATCCACTTTCTAGTCCACTCATACGGTTACTGGCAGGATTTGTCCTTTACGGACCAGCGGCTCGGTCCGTCACAAGTCCCTTGGTTCCTTACCATCTGGGCCTCCTCACACAGCATCTTACAGTTTGGCAGCCTGCTTCATTAGAGCAAGTGAGAGAGAGAGTGCTGGGAAGGGGGAAGTGACAGTCTTCTATAGCCTGATCACAGAAGGGGTGTGTTATCACTTTTGCCATATCCTGTTCACTAGAAGCAAGTCACTAGAGGGCCAACCCACAGGCAGTGGGAGGGCATTACACAGGCTGTGAACACCAGGAGCGGGGATCGTGGGGAGCCATGTAGGAAGCTGCCACCACACGCCGTGACTACGTGAGAGACAGATGGGGTATGAGCCATGTCAGGCCTGGGACAATCATCACTGCTCCGTCTGGAGGGTGAATGTAATAGAACAGAAGGCAGGGGCTCGGGAACCCAGGCTATCCCTGTGCAGTCTGGGTCTGAGCATGCTCTAAGATTGGGCCCAGATCTGGGCGGCTTCTAGTCCTAAGTTCCGCTAGACCCAGGCTGAGTAACAGGGTGGGCACTGACTCTCACACTGCTTGCTGCCAAGCCACTTTCCTAGGTCTGCGTGCTGTGAGCACCCACTGCAGGGAGGCACAACACCAGGCACAGTATTATACCTGGATCAGTAATGTGCTGTGGGCATCCACTTGATAGGGGAACACAAACATTAAAGATTTTAGCCTTCGTTGATAGGCTTAAGTGATTAATGCATGTGGAAGGCTATTATTTCAAGAACTGGAATGCATGACCACGTGACTCCAGGAGGTCGACAAGCAATTCAGCATTTACGCCCCAGGGGGTCTGCAAGCCCTGGACACGGTATCTGAGCCATTGTGTTCTGGGGGAACGCCTGTGATACAGATAAAGAATTGCTGACCAACAGATAAAGAAGTACAGTGGTACCTGTCGTTAATTAGCTCTGGAACTCGTGATGAGTGCTGAAACCAACGAGTACCGAGCAAGCAATGAGTGATGAAACATTTTCTCTCGTGGGGCAGTACTGTGAATGACACAAGTTCCAACAAGTGTGGTGAGTCCCGAGCAAGTGCTGAGTGTCAAAGCACTGTTTTCTTGTCAAAATGCAACAAGTGCAGGGTTTGACGAGCTCTGAAGCTGACGAGTACTAAGGTATGATGGTACTAGGAAAATTGCCAGCTGACTGCAACTCTTATCCAAGTAACCTTTTTTCCAAACCCTGACCTACCCTTTCTTCTCCCTATAAAAATGTCGGCTTGAAATGAGATGCGAAGACAGTGTTTGAGGGTATATAACCCACCGTCTTCTCAGATCGCTGGCCATCTGAATAACACACCCATGAAGATCCAATCCTTGTGCCCTGGCTGGTGTGGCTCAGTGGATTGAGCACCAGCCTGCAAACCAAAGGGTTGCTGGTTCAAATCCCAGTCAGGGCACATGCCTGGGGTGCAGGCCAGGTCCTCAACAAGGGGCACATGAGAGGCAACCCCACACTGATGTTTCTCTCCCTCTCTTTCTCCCTCCCTTCCCCTTTCTGTAAAAATAAAATCTTTTTTAAAAAAGATTCAATCTTTGTCTCTGCTTATTGGCTCTGGTAGTGACAGGCAGTGTGAACACCAACTTTTCCAGTATCACACTCATTTGCACAAAGTCATACAGTGTAACAGCAAGAACATCGGGTCAGCCTCTGGCATCAAGGGTCTAGTGTGTCCCTGGCCAGTGTGGCTCAGGTGGTTGGAGCATCATCCCGTAACAAAGGTTGCAGGTTCGATCCCCAGTCTGGGCGTATGATCCACAGTCTGAGTGTGTATAGGAGGCAACCAATCGATGTTTCTCTCTCACATCAACGTTTTTCTCTCTCCCTTCTTCTCTCTCTATAAGCAATGGGGGGGAATGTCTTTGGGTGAGGATTTAAAAAAAGAATCTAGTCCACACTAGACTCTTTCCACATTCACCCTACTTGCTGACGACTCCTCTTTGTGCTTCAGTTCTCCATGCTGTCAACATGAGTGCATAAAACCTCCCCCATCTCACTCACTTTGGGAGAAGATCTTGGAAATAAACTATCACACTACAATTTACACAAACTTTCACATGCTATTCCACCCTCATGTTCGTGTTCAGGGGAGGGAGACTCAGACTCACCAAACTTTACACTAAAGGGACACTGGAGGCCACGTGATTGTCCCCGGCCACGCACATCTGCCCATGTACAGATGAGACTAACAAAGCTACACACAAAGTTAGTGGCCGGGTGGGTGAGGCCCTGAGCGTTTTCAGTTCTAGCCTAGTGTCTCTCAGAGAATCAGGAGCCTCGTGGTGCAGTGTTATCAGTTGGAAATTCTGAATGTCGACTGCCTGGCTTCATACTCTGCTCCCTCTATTTCCTAGTTCTTGGTCACTACCCCGCAGGGAGTTTTTGGAGACGGAAAAGCACTAACCAGTGCTTGCCACATAGTTTGCTGAATGCTAGCCATTGCGCTTGTTACTAGAGAAGGAAGGCAGTGTTGTACCCATTTTATTGCTGGGGAAGTTGAGGCTGAGACTTCCCCAGGTACCACACCGAGAACTTGAACCAGTGCTTTTCTAACGAAGGCAGACAGCCTCTCGGACAACAGGAAAGAACCAAACAAAGATAAAATTTGACCTTTATTAATAGTATATCATAGCCCTGGCTGGTGTGGCTCACTGGATTGAGCACTAGCCTGTGAAATGAAAGGCTCCCAGTGCAATTCCCAGTCAGGGCACATGCCTGTGTTGCAGGCCAGGTCCCCAGTTGGGGGCACGTGAGAGGCAACCGATTGATGTTTCTCTCTCATGTTGCTGTTTCTCTCCCTCTTTTTCTCCCTCCCTTCCTCTCTCTCTAAAAATAAAATAAATCTTTACAAAATATATACAAGTCATAGACCCCAGGTTTATTTCATGCAGTGTGTGTGTAGTCTACCAGGGCAGTGGGGATAGCTTCGGTTTCCTGAGGATGTATTCGGAAGGAAACCTTCCAAATGAGACCTGAAAACCCCTTGCAAAGAAGAGAGGTCTCTGCCAGGGCATATTCACTCACTGGGCAGCCAACCCAGGAGGAAAACTGTTTGTGTTCATTGTAGTTTGGGATTTGGGTGGAAAGGGTGTTTCGGTTCTGGGGTTTTGCTCTCCTATCAGCGGCTGCAGGCCCAGACGGGCCCCTGTTGGAAGGAAGTCAGCCCTCCTCCCCAGAAGGAGGAAGGGCCCTCCCATCTGTGGTTGGCCGCATTGTACTTGCTGGATTCCAGGCTGTCAGTCTCACGGCAGAGCTCCCAGGACGCTTAGCCTGCAGATTGTTTTGTTAGGTTTCTCCTACAATTAATTTGGAAATTACCCAGCTGCCCACAGCCCCTCCCAGGTGTTCTGTAACCTACAGGCCTGCTCCTGCAGGTTTCACCCTGGTGGGACCAATGCTGGCAGGAGCTGGGAGGGTCCGGGTGGGCTGACAGGAAGCATGGTCCCACAATGGGCTCATCTTAAGCAACAGCCAGACACCTTCAGCTTTGGAACTAACCATCCTGCTTTGTAGGATCTAAAGCAACCAGATCCACACACTTCAGAACACGACCTGTAAGCCTCACACACCCTGTGGACCCAAGTCAGGGGTGTGTGGAGGACCCACCGTACTCAGAGGCCAAAAGAGAGGGGATTTTCCTGGAGCTCCAGTCAAAACATACAGGCAAGTCTCCCGATTCCCAGATCCAGAAAGGACAAATTCTCAGATTCATTTTGCCGTGGACTTTGTTACAACTGGGTGGAGTCCCTCCCATGTAAAGGTCATGTGACCTTCAGCTTGTCCTCTCTCCTTGGACCTCAGTTTTCTCATCTGAAAAAAATGCAGCTGAAACCTGCTGCTTTCCAGGGCAGTTATGAGAACCCAAAGGATAATGTAGGTGAAGTACTGGGTACACCCTGAACACAGCCACTCTTCGATGATGTCAGGGTTATGATTAATCAGCTGTGCCACTGCGGAGCCACCGGAAGCTGAGGGAGAGCAATGGTGTGGTGAGAGAGCCCTGGACAGGGGTCTAAGAGGTTAGCTCATTGTGCAACTGTAGAAAGTTACCTTCCCTGGTCCTCGGTTTCTCCTATGAAACAAGGGATCAGCCTAGTACCTTTCAGCTGCATATTTATTTATAAGAATGGCAAAGGAAATATCAAAGGGAAAAACCCAAGGATCAGTTTTTTCCCTGCCCTGTAAGGGTCCTCTTCTGTATCAGTTAGGATGCGTTTGGCTGCAAGGAACAGAAGGCTCAAGGAAGACAGGCTTAAATTGGAGGACATTTGTTATCTTCAACAATAGGAGCCCACAGGTATAGTGAATCAACCAGCCCACAGGTTGGTCCTTTCAGCGGTTCAGGGATGCATCAGGCGCCCGGGTTCGCCTCGGCTCTCTGCTCTGCCATCCTCAGCAGGGTGGTTTGTCCTAGGCTGGCACCCTTCAGCTCCAAGTCCAGGAGTCACACTCTAACGACATTCAGAGGAAGGGAAGGGCTGTTTCTCTTCCCATGTCGCTTTGTAAGAACAAAGAAATGCTTCCCAGACGCCTCCAGCCAACTTCTCTGGACATCTCATTGCAAAGTATCCTGTGCCCATTTCTAAATAATCCCTGGCAAAAGTGACGGAATCATCACCACGCTTACCTTAGACAAGTTCAGATTGAGCCAGGGGTACCCCAAGGGGCAAGCCTTCCCTGGAAACAGATGACCAACTGAAACCTGGGCAAAATCAGGGCCTGGTGAGCAACGCAGAGGGGAGAGGATGGCAGAGTAGACACCTAGCCGTGTCGGCACGCCTTCTTGAATATGCCAGAAAGAGGGTGTATTGTTTTATTTCTGTTCGGGGCTGCCCACTGTACCATTGTCCTCAACATGCTCCGTTTGGTCACCCTTGGCTCTACACCGAGTCCCCTGTGCCCAGTCCCCACGACAGGACGTTGTTCTTCCCTCGAGCGCCAGTGCAGGAACACGTGAGCAGACCCCACTTCATCCAAGGTCGAACGGTCATGTGAGGCTCTGATGAAATTTTAGAGTAAAAGGAAAGTGTTACATGGGAGGAGGAAAAATCGCAAAGATTCATATTAAATATGCTTTCCTCGTAGTGTAAGCAGCCCTTCACAAGGCTGCCCTCATCTCCTAGTCTCACTCCCTGGTGCTGGGGTCTGGATCGCTGTGAGAGAGTGACCGGATCCGGTGGCAGTTGAACTGGGTCACACACCGGCTGCTGTGGTGGGGGTGGGGGGAGTGACTGACTGCGGGGAGTGACTGATTGAGGGGAGTAGCGGAGGGGAGCAGGGTGCCCTGTTAGGAGGCTGGTGCTGTGAGCCTGGAGATGATGGAGCCTCCTACTGGGGAGTCTTGGAGGTGCAAGGTGGGGTCATGCAGTTCCTGGAGAGGCTGTGGTCAGAGCAAAATCAGGATGGCAGGGGCACAGAGGGGTGTCTGGAGAAGGGCAAGCTGGCTGGAGCCTCGGGGTGCAGGAAGGGCAGCTATGGGAGAAGAGGTTGGGAACTGGGTTGACAAAGGGATCACAGAGGGTCCTGAGTACCAGGTGAGGAGCTTGGGCTTTCTGCGGCAGATGGCAGGAGGCCTGCTCCCCAGGGCTGGAGCTCAGCTTCAGAGAGTGGCAGTGGGGCAAAATGGGGGGAGGAGGCAGGAGAACCCACGGGGCGGCCCTGGCTGGCTGCTGGGACTGACAGCAGAGGCGAGAGTCGAGCTTTGTGAGGCTCACCCTCTATCTCTCATTGCTGAGTGCTTCATGCCTGAAAATCCGTGGCTGCAAGTTCTGCTCAGCCCACACACTCAGATAGCGAGATAAGCTGATTCTCTACACCGAAGCTGAGATCCACCCTGATTCCAGCTTCTCAATCCCGTCCTCACCTGGGAGGGGCTGACAGTTGATCCCTGACTGCGTGCTTTTGCACCTGGTTAACCCTTCAGGGCTGAGCTGGAAACCTGAGCCTCAGCTTTCAGGAGAGGGGCGGCGGGGCTGACAGAGGGGCACAGGGAGCTCTAGGGAGAAGTTGTGCTCTCTGGGAGCAATGAGAGCCAGTCCGCGGCTCTATCGAGAGAGGGCAGGGTCAGGGAGAGGCCAGGGGCAAACTCATCGAGGACCTTCTAACCTTCCCCTCACTCCACCTGCCCACTCCACTTTTTAGAAGATTCTATTTATTTATTTTTAGAGAAAAGGGAAGGGAGGGGGAGAGAGAGAGAGAGAAACATCAATCTCATAGGCACCCTAACAGGGACCGAACCACAACCAGGTATGTGCCCTGATGGGGAATCGAACTGGCGACTTTTCGCTTTGTGGGGTGATGTCCAACCACCTGAACCACACCAGTCAGGGCCTTTTTTTTTTTTTTTCCTTTAGTTCACTGCTCAGTTTGGGCTGAGAAGCACTAGCCCACACTGCATTTCCCTCTCAGTTACTATAAACTATTTATTAAACCAGTCCCAGGCTCAGTTTACTCATCCATACAATGGAGGCCCTAACAGGGAATTCCCCCCAAGCTCCACCTTCACCTCCCCACCATGTGATTACTTCCACATTGCTTTTTATTAAGATGATAATCAAATGCAGTCTCCCTTGGGAGAGACATGGGTTCTAGCCCTGCTCCGGCCCTTAGCTATGGGAGCTTGGGTAAGTCATGTGTCCCTTCTTTAGCTCTATAGAAGCTCTCCCACACACTCATGGCATTCCTATTTATTCTTATTATTGAGAATACACGTGAGCACTGAGATGAGAGTCCTGGTTCTCCCAGTGAGCTGCTGTGTAATTCTGGGAAGAATGCCTCCCTGGTCTGAGCTCTGGCCCCATTCTTCATGATGCATGCCCCCGTATGAACTGCTTTTAATCAGGGACATTTTTTCCCCCTCCCAGTTACCTTGTCATGCCAAGGAGTCAGCACTTCTCAGGGACAGAATGAGCACAGAAACCAAGTTCTGCAGAAAGGTGTGTGCATTGGGGGCAGGGGAGGATTTGTTCGAGTGCCCAGGATTTGGGCTTTTAAAATGTTCTACTAGAGGATCCATCAGCCCAGATGGACTTGGAGATGGGGCCCCTTCTGGCTGGCTATTGTGCTCTGAAAAGAGAACTTTATTGTTCTCCTGACCCCCAACTACCCCAGACTTGGGGCTGGAGCTTAAGGATCAAAGGCCAAGTTTATTCCATGCTTGGACAAATACTGCTGCTTAGGGAGGGTATGAAGACCAGAACCCAAGGTCCCCAAAGTGACTCAGGAGCTTGGGTTCCTGCTCTGGCTCCAACTGACACTCCAGCTTTCAAGATGCTGTCGCATCCACTTTCCATAATTGTCATTGTCACAGTACGGTTGGGCATAAGAGGTGTAGGGTTCCAAGACTCAGAAAGTACCCCTAAGGCAGGAGGTGACGTGCTCCACCCCAGTCCTGTCCCCGTCTCTCCTACTCAGGCAGAGCCACAAGGTAGCACTGTATTGGGGTTCTTGGTCAGAAACAGGAGGCTCCTGGAAGTTATTCTGGATCTCTGATCTCAACATCTGCCCCACTCCCTCCGATCTCTCTACAGTTCTGCCTCTGCCCAGGTCATACGCATCACCTGGGACACTTGTCGAATGCAGGTTCTGGTCCAGGAGGTCTGGGGGAGGGCCTCAGATTCTGCATTGCTAGCCAGCTCCTTGGGGATGCCCATGCAGCTGGTCTGTGGCCCACACTTGGAGCCCCGAGGCCTCAGAGCCTCAGCGTCCTGTGTGAAGTGGCTGGGAGGGCACACGGCAGCTCTGAGCCTCTCCAAGCCTCCCTCCTGGCCCCGGGGGGAAGTGCATCCCGGGTTCACATGACCAAGAAAAGAGGCATGAGAGACGGTGAGGGTGAAAGGGGACCCGAGGCCTACCCAATGCAGAAAGAAGCTGGTTCAAGATCTCACAGCATTGCAACTGTGATCGAAACATTTTAAAAATTATTTTTTTAAAAAGATCTTGGCATTTCAGTGACAAAGTTTTAAGGCCTCCTCCATAGGAAAAACAAAAATTAGACAAAATATTCACTGAGGTGTTTACTGTACTTTCTCTGGGTAAACTATGGTTTCCTTTGATTTTTTTTCTTTTAAAAACTAAATGAAGGTGTGCTGATTTTGTATTAAGAAGAAAATTAACTTTAATAAGACAAATTCTCACAAGGTTCTTAGTAAATGAGATTATGTTTATGAATATGCTGAGGAAACTGGAACTACAGAGCAGTTGCTTCATGTCACCGGTGTTTACTTCGTTCAGCTCAAATAGCCGGAATTCAATTCAACAAAGTTGCCCCTACTCTTCTGGGCACACGAATCACCAAGACGAGGGGGAGCGCCAACAATTTCACCATCAACCGCCAGGCCAGCAGCTTCCCGCTCCCCTTCACCTCTGCTGTTGGAACCGGAATCTTTTCCCTTAAACTGGGTGAGAAGGCGCCCTAATCCGTTTTCGTAGTAAACGACTTCGAGCCAATTCTGCTTTTGTTGCTGGCTTCCTAGGCTTAATTGCAAGCTAAGTTAATTTGAAAGAAAATAAATGTTACAGCTCTGGGGCGAAGTCTAACGAGCCTTGGGCAATTAGGGAAGAACGCATCTAATTAACCAGGGCCCGGGGGCGCCTTCACACAACGCGGGGGTGCAGGGCCCAGAGAGGGGCAAACGATTTTTCTGGCTTCACAGTAGGAAGTGGGAAAAAAATTCAGAGAAACTCACCTCCAGTCCCTGAGCCCCCGGATGGGGAACCGGGAGGTCCTGTTCCACGGTTTGGGGGTTCCTGGAGTTGGAATGTTCCAACTCACCGCAGTGAAATGTTCTCCAGATCCTACAGTCACTCCACTGGAGGGTGCGCCGCGCCCGCCACGACCCTCCCCCCTCGGCCCCGGCGCGGCGGAAGCCGGAGGGGCGCTGGCTCGCCAGCGCAGCTTCCGTTTCAGGCAGGGCCTGGGGGCACCGGAGTTTGGGTGTCTCCGGCCGGCGCGGCGGGAGGCCGAGGGGACTGACGCCTTGATCCCAACCCTCGCCGGTCACCGGCGAGCGCTGTGTACACCCAGCTCCCTCCTAGCCGCGTCCTCTCTTTCTGGGCACAGACCCTGCTTTGGGCGTTATCTCACCTGCCGTCCTAGTGGACAACGATCGTGGGGGGCAAAGACCCGTGCGCTTCCCCACCCTACCTTTCTCGTTCCCGGAACTTTATCGGGATGCTCCAAAAGGCTTGGGGATAAGGCGGCGCTTTTAAATTTTGAAGCCTTTCATGTCTCCTGGGCCCGGTGCTTTACAGGTTACAAAGAGAGGTTTCCTCCTCTTGTCTTGTTTAACTGCAGGAGGACTTTGTAAGTAGGGGGTTACACATTCCCATTCACAAATGAGGACACTACAGGAGAAGGGACCGGTTTAAGGTTAATAGCTCTGTCGAAGCATTCAACTTGGCCATTAAAAGACAGAGAAAGTTTACACTCCTGTACTAACAGAATGCGTAGACCACCATTTTCCAGCCCCAACCCCCTGACTAGGCTGTTACCAGCCATGGACAAAAGTCCCTGGGTGGAGGGCTCTCAATCTCTGGCGACTGCCAACTCGGCAAGCCATGGTGGCTTCTGCCTAGGAGAGCCAGGCTTCGTAGCTGTGCATGGAGAACCTTTGAATATCATGCCAGCAAGGGTCCATGTGGAGATGACGCCCAACACTAGACTTTTCCAAGGTCGGGAGGCCAGGACTGGAACTGGGACCCACTGGCAGCAGGGGCAGTGTTGCAGCTGCCGCCACCTCCAGGTGGCCGGCCATTCCCTACCACCAAAGTCAGGAAGGACCAGCATGGAGGCCTGAACTGCCCCGCACAGTCGTCATTGGCCACCCACTGCGACCCAGCACTTGGCGTGTGGCTGGTCCAAATTTAGATGGCGGTAAGTGTAAAATACACTCCAGAGCTGGGAGACTTAGTATGAAAAAAGTAAAACATCCTAACAATTTTTATATTGATTATTTGTTGAAATGATAGTTTAGATATATTAGGTCAAATACAAAGTGTGCTTAGTTAATCTTACTCGTTTCTTTTTATTGATGTGGCTACTAGAAAAACTTCAATTACACGCGTATCTGTATTCCTACTGGACAACACTGAATTAGACACGTACCCGCCTGGACTGAACCACGTCCACGTTTGGGGACAGGACAGGGCAATCCCCAAAATTAAAAATAAAAAGTACCAGTGTTTTCAGCCTTCATTCTCCCACATCCTCCGCTCTTCCCTGGCAAGGTGACTATGCACCAAAAGGCTGAGTTTCTCTTGCCAGAACTCACTGCTCAAAGGCTTTTTTAAAAAGTTAAAACAGTTCATTTGAACACTCAGGTTTATCTGAAAGCTGCACCCAAGCCTCTGAAATATTGAATGCTATATATCTTGGCTCCAGGATAGAAACTCACAGGATTTCTTAAGAGGAAGGCCGGGGGTGGGGGGGGTTGTTGGATTTTCTGATTTTGGTTGGCCTGCTGCATAAAACAAACAAACCGATACAAAACAAAATGGAAAATCCAGTTTCTTTCTGAGCATACTTCACTGACCGCCCTGATTAATTTTTCACTTTTGTTTTTGCATGGGGAGGCTGCTGACCTATGACAGAGGGTGCCAGGGATAGAAGGGGCAACCCTTTAAACTGAAAGTAGTCACCAATGGGTTCTCCCCGGAATCCCTGTCATCTCTGAACTTCAGTTCAGCCACCAAGTCCAGAGCTGCTTAATGAAAAGAGTGGACAAGGGACACGTGTATTTTTATATGCCTCGTTGGAAAAATACACTTAGGACCCAGATGAAACAGCTGCCAAATGATCAGCACATCATGCTCAAGAGTCAAGAAATTTTGATATAATCAACGCCTGGAGCTAACCCAGAGACTTTAGAATAGATGCCTGCCCTAATCTCTGCTCTGACTCCCTGGAATAGGGCTAGTGCGGGCCCTGGGTGGCCTACGGATGTTGTCAGGACGCAGGGCAGCCTCCAGGAGGATGGGGCCCTGAAAGATCGTATGAATCCCGCAGCCCTCCTGTGTAACAAACAGGGAGACTGGGGATGCAGGTGACGGGACTGTCACACTGCGGAGCTGAGGCGCAGGGCAGACTCAGCTGGGCTGCCATTCTCAGAGGCAGGCAAAACCAGCTCCAGGCCAAGCGAAGCAGAGCGATTTCCCCAATTAAAAAGAAAAGAAAAGAACAGAACAAAAGCTACTTCTTTTGCAAACTTGTCTTCCTCACCTTAAGGAGGAAGGCGCTATTGGAGCCTTTTATTGCGGCAACATAGTCAAAGGCACAAGAGGCCGAACCCGTGTGAAAAGGCCCGAGTTTCGCGCAATATAGCGAAGAGTGAAATCGTGATTCCCCACAATTCGGATCCTAGCGTCTGGTGTAGACACTACGCTGCGCCACCTGAAAGGCGAGTCCTTTGGCGCTTCACCTAATTGAGGGTACTTTCTCCCCAGGCCGTGGGTTGAGGCTGCCTTTCCCCACTTCCCCCTATAAACAAAGTAAACCAGGCGTGTACGCGATGCACTCGGAGGCTGCGCGTCTCTGCCCACGGTCCCTTCTATGTGGTTCTCAGTTCGGCCGCCAGTCCCGTCCTCAGGTCTCCGGAATACTTTGTTCGTGTAAACTGCCGAGGCATCTCTGAACTTTCGACCGTGTGCTCGGCTCACATGGCAGACACGAAACGATCTACCCCGCCAGGATAGGCGGCCACATGGCGAGCATGGTAGGCACCTGCACTGCTTCCTCCGAGCTGCCCACCAGGATTGTAGCAAGGCCCCAGCGCTCCGAACTGGCCGGGCGACGTGCGCCCATAGAAGTCCACTGCGGTCTCGACGCCGCCACTGCTGCCACCTGAGGGGGGCGATGCGGGCCCCGCCAACCGGCCAGCAGCCGCGAAGAGGGCACCGCTGGCCCCTTGCGGGTATGAGCCGTCCTGGCCCGCGTAGGCGGCCGCATAGGCGGAGGGGTTGGCAGGTCGGGCTCCCGCGCAGCCCGCGGGCTGGTAGCCGGCGGTCGTGGCAGAGACGCTGGCGGAGGCAAAGGCGCAGGAGCCGGCGGGTCCCGACGGCGCGGGGCCGAGCTCTGGGCTGAGCGGCCGCTCCGGCACCAGGCCGAAGACACGGCACGGGCCCGGCGACGCAGCGGGGTAGTAGACCGGCGGCGGCGCGGCGAGCGACGGCGGGGCATAGCCCGCGTAGACGGCGCCCGGGTAAGGCGGGCGCGCAGCGGGCACCGCGCCCGGGAAGATGGCGGCGGCGGCGGCGGCGGCGGCGGCAGCGGCGGCGGCGGCGTCGTGCATGTAGGCTGGGTAGGTGGAGAGGTCCGAGCGCTTGAAGCGCTTGCGGCGGCGCAGGAAGCTGCCGCTCTCGAACATGTCCTCGGCGTTGGGGTCGAGAGCCCAGTAGTTGCCTTTGCCCGGGCGGCCGGCCTCGCGCGGGATCTTGAGGAAGCAGTCATTGAGCGTGAGGTTGTGGCGGATGCTGTTCTGCCACTTTTTGGGGTTGTCCCGGTAGAAGGGGAAACGCTCGGTGATGAACTTGTAGATGCCGCCGAGCGTGAGGCGGCGCTCCGGCGCGTGCGCGATGGCCATGGCGATGAGCGCGATGTAGCTGTAGGGCGGCTTCCCGCGCTGCAGGGGGCGCTTGCGCCGCCGCCCACCCGCGCCGCGGCCCGCCGCCTCCGCCGGGACCCCCGCCCCGGCCTCACCGCGTTCCTCCTTCACGGCCGCCAGGGCTTCCGGTTGCGGTGGCGGCGGCGGCGGCCCGCTTTCGGCAGTCATGGTGCAGCCGTCCCGCGTCCCCGCCGCCCGCTTCAATCGAGGATCGAGGCGGGTCTGAGAACTGCGGGGCTCGGCACGCGGGGCTCGGGAACGGACGCTGGGCCGCTCTGCGTGGAGCTCCGAGGGTCCTCGCGGGCTGGCACCTGGGGCACAGCTTCCCCGCAGGGGCGCGCTGGAGGCTGGGCGCCCGCGGCTTCCGGACTGGCTCGGTGGGGACAGGGGCTCAGGAGTGTCCCGCCCACCGACGGCTCTGCTCGTGTTCTGGAGCTCGAGGCCAGGCGCCGTCAGCGGTGCTGGGGTCGCGACTAGGACCCCGTCTCGGGCCGAAGGGTCCTTTGCGCGCTGGTAGCGGGCGGTCGAGGGGTCTGGCAGTGGTCCTGGAGCGGGGGCGCCTGAAGCTGATGGGTTTCCCGCTGATCTGAGGATGGCCGTCGAGGTCGTGCTTCGGATCGAAGGCCAGAAGAAAGGGCAGTTAGTTACGCGTGTGCACCGATGGGGGTCGCCTCGGCTGCGCTCCAGGCTGCGGATGGCGAGGAGGGCGAGGGGCGAGGCGCCGGCCTCGAGGTCGTGGCGCGGGGCAGGCGGGGCGGCCGGCGACTCCCTCTCCGCAGGGTTGGCCTCTACCGCCGAGACCGCTGGCGAGGCTCTCCCCTGCGCAAACCTGGACCGGCTCCTCCCTCCACTGGCTTCTTCTCCTTAAAGGGGGCAGGAAACTTGGGGCGGCGCCCGTTCCCCGCCCGCCCCCCGACTGCCCGCCCCCTGGGCCCCGACGCACCTCCCCAGGTCGGAGCCGCCGCGGCGGCGGGCGGGAGCCCCGGACGTCAGAGCGGGGAGGGCGCTTGGGGAGCCCCCGGGCCGGCCTCCGCTGCGCGCGCCGACGGGGCGACTGAGCCCGGGAGAGGCCGGGGACTGTCTCGGCTCGGCGCCGGAACTCAAGGATTCCGGACTTTCCCAGCCTCTGTACAGGGCTGGGACTCGCAGGTGAAAGGGCTCGTTTCACTTTGTCCACGGAGGACGAGAACTGGCAGAGGGGGCGCTTGATTATTGTGGGGTCGGGGACCGGGGCGGGGAAGACGCTCCGGTGACTGGCTCCCCTGGTCTTTCAGGGACGATCTGCAAACCTCAGTCGGGCTGGCCTGCCCGTTCCCCACGCAGCCCCTCATCTTTCAGACGAGGATTTCGTGTCCTGATGGGGGGGGGGCGGTGACTGGCCACCGCCCCACCGCGACTTCGCCGCGTAGCGGAGCCTCACGCGGCGTCTGTTCGGACTGCGGTTCCCGCTGTGCGCCCTGGGTCCGTGCGGAAGGTTTGCTTCCGCAGAGCCGTCCGCGCCGACGGCCGGGGAAGGGCTGCCCCCGGCCTGCAGGCACCTGTCTTTGGGTGACTCGAGACCCCCCTTTGTGTGGATGGTGGGGACTGGCGCAGAGCTCGAAGAGGACGAAGGCTTCTACCTCTCGCGGTCACCTCTTCCTCCAGTTTGCCCAGGCCAGGGAGCGCTCCAAGGGACTCCCCAGACCCCGGGGGCGGCGAACCGCCCCTTCCGCAGAGAGGAGTGAGGGCTGCGAGGGGTGCTCCGGGTGGGCGCGTCTTCCGGGGGAGGGGCGGGCTGACACGGCCCTTTGGCTTCGTGGGTGTCGGGTGTCTGAGTTCGTTCCCTGCCAGCCCCGAAGGCGAGCCTCCGGTCTCCTGGGACACCGCGCAGCGGCCGTCCCGCCGGCCGGGGTGCGCTACGTGGTCTTTCGCTACAAGACCTTGAGGGTGTCCCTCCCGAGTCACAGGACGTCAATGATCTGCTCTGTGAATAGGGAGCTGCAGGGCGCGCGCGGATCTCAGAGGCCCCTTCCACCCTTAGGGTTCTAGGCTTTGATGCCGATTCTAGAGGCTTTGCTGACACGCAGCTTTCCGAGGGGCAGCAGGGGCGGGGCGGGGCGGGGTGGAACGGAGCGAGCCGCACGACCCTTGAGGGTTTGGGTCCTGTTTTTCGTGGCGGCGAGCTGGGGTTAGGCTCAGCCCCGCCAGGCACTGGGCAAGTGCCTGCGGAAGAAAGAGGCAGAGAGCCCAGATCCTCGCTCCAGCGACCCGGGGTGCGGACGTGATTGCACCGTTTGCAAGACGGCCTTTCTCAGCTGATGCCCGGAGTGGAGATTTCAACCCCCAGCTTCCTTCTTCCAAAGTAACACCGACGCGAAAATCCAGGTTTAATACAAAGGGAAAAAACAAGTTTACATTTTAAAAAATTAACCTATTACATCATATTATTCTTATAATACTTGATTTTGTGGTTCTCTGTACTTCCAAGATTCTAAGATTAAGATTTCCAAATTTTGAACTACTATCCTAACGTGATTCCATAAATCAAAGAATTCACATTCTGTAATTCTAAGATCCTATAACCAGAAGTCTAAATTCTTTGCGACTGTATTCTCGTGACTTTAAGCTTCTGGTTAAAGTATAAAACCGTATTTCTCCTATTTTAAGATGCTGGGACTAAGATTTTGTGCCTGAAAGTATTGTACCACGACTGAAAGATACAGCTTCTCGAGATTTTAGATATTTTTTGCAGTTCTAGGGTATATGTTACTTAATTTGAATTTCTGTCTAGGAATGTCTGATTGGAAAATTTGGTTCCTATAAACCCACAACTCTCTTCTTCCTTAATCCCAAAGTGTTAGTGCTGGATCGCATTATTCTTTAACTCGAAAAATCTAATTCTAGTAATTCTTGCAATATTCATGATCACTGACTTTGATCGGTCATGACTTTGATTTGGTCCCAGGGGTTTATGATTCTCTACTTTTATGCTCCAGCGACTAAGCTTAGAAGCCTCTGTCTCAGGATTTCTTGATCCTCGATGTCTGTTGCCTGCAGACCTATTCCTCTAGAACTGATTCCTATTTCTCAAACTTCGCTGCTGCTATCCAGCAGACAAAGAGCATCCTGAGGTTAGAATTCCTAAGATTCTAAGATTTTCATGAACAAAGGATCCAAAAGATTCTAGTCAGTAAATGTTTTATTCCAATGATGCATTTCAAAATTCTGTACTTTGAAGGTTCTGTATGATGTAAATTTGAATGAAAGGATTTAATGAGTGAACTGGGACAGTTTACCCGTTTGGTTCAAAACTATACAAAAAGATTCTCTCTGTGCCTGGGTCCTTGCTTTTCTCTGGTCCAATCCTTCCCTCTTCTCTGGCAAGGTGCTACTTAATTATGTTAAGGGTAGCAGACCCCATTGAGAACCATTTGCAAGCTACTGAGCTGGTTCCAGTCCCTTCTCCTGGTCAGGCACGGGTGGGTCGGCACTGGTGGGTGACTTACATCTGCTCTGTGTCTGCCTCCAGGCCTGCGTGTATCCCCAGAACCCTTTGGGATATCCTGCCCCTTTGAGGGCTATCTGATGTGCAGTGTGGGGGCTGCGGAGGAGTGCTGGTGAGCTGCGGAAGCCACAGGCAGCTTTGTCCCTACGTCTTCTTTCCTGAGCTTTCAAGTGCCCGGAAGTGTTTGTAAATATAAAGGAGGAGATCCGAGGAGTCGAGGAAAATTCCTCCCTACCCGTGGGCCCAGATGCCCCTTTATGCAGACGCGGCGGTAACCAGCTCTTCTCCTTAAGGAAACTAGGCCCGGATTGGCGAGGGACTGGCTCAGAATCTCGCAGAGGAGGTTCAGCACTGAAAGGGAAGCTTGGGTCTTGGGCTCCTTACCTCCCGGAGGGCAGCGCGTCCTCTTTTCCTGAGTCCTCGGAGCCTGTGCTCAACGGCCTGGCTTGGGCCACAGGCGTTACCGAGCGACGACGGAAACTCCAGGCCTCATTGCTTACCTATCAGGTCCAAGAACCTGGGTATGGCAGCGACACAGTGACTGGGTTACGGCGGGACAGTCAAGGTCAGCGGCTGGGGTGTCAGAGAGCGTTAGAGCAGCGCACTGCCAGGAAGGGGGGCCCGTGCCGCAGTGCGCTGCCCCCGGTTGCAGCAGCGCGTGAGGACGCCAATTCTCCTTAGCTCGTTACTGGCCCAGGGGCCTCGAGCCATCCGCTGCCCGCCTTAGGCTTCGGTGTCCTCTGTCTGCTAAGTGGGGGGATTCCCAGCCTGTGGTCTCTCTTCCGCGGAGTGGAGAGCGTGAAGTGGGGCGCATCGCCAACCCGTGATCGTTTTCTTCAGCGTTTGAATTGCTTTCAGGGCAGACATGGATGTGGAAAAAAGACAAAGTAGGAAAATTCAAGTCGTACCCACGCTCGGCAGAGAAGAGACGCCTCCCCCTGGAAGAAGTAGCAGTTGATGAAAGTAAAATGTTTTCTGCGGTCTGGCGGGCGGGCGGGCGGGTTAGGGTTTGGCCTCTTTCTGCTCCTTGCACTCTGCGTGGGTCGGGGACCCCCGGGACCCGGTCGGGGCAACCCGGCTTCGGGTGCTTTCTGGCCGTGGGCTCACTTAAACACCGTGAACAGAGAACTGTCGTCCCCCAGGATCGATCCGACGGAAGAACTGGAGCTCAGAGAGGGGTCTTCCGCTTCCCAGCGCCAGCCTCCCGGCTGACTTCGAGGAAGCACCCGGCGTTTTTCCGCTCTCCGCCCTGCCTCGGTGCTCTATCCCAACCGGGCCGGCGAAGCGAGTCCTCGGAGCCGGGAGCTGAAGCTCAGGAGCGCCTCGGAGCCCGGTGGCGGCGGCGCAAAGGGCAGCCTGGCTCTGAGAGCCCGGGCTGGTCCGACCGCGCGCAGCGAGGCAGGGACCCCGCGGAGCCTGAGCCCGGGCCGGGACCTTGCCTCGGCCGCCCCCGCCCCGCGTTACTCCTCCTCGCTGTCTTCGGTGCTCTGCGAGCTTTCCAGAGCCTAGGACCGTGGAGCGCGGGGCTGACCCTGCTCGAACCGAGCCAGGGCACGGGTGGGAGAGAGCTCGGCGCTGGCCACGGGCTCTCTTGGGAAAGCCGTGGCCCGGGGCGGGCGCAGGTGGCGGTGGACGGGCACATGCTGGTTAAATTCTGGGACCGTGGCCGCTGCCGCAGCAGCAGCCCTCTGGGGTCGTCGGATGCGCGGGGTTCTTGAGTTCACTGAGCTCTTTGCGCATCTTTGGGACTCCGAAAAGCACGGAATTTGCACGGGAGATTGTGGGTATCCGTTTCGGGCGATAGAGTTCAGGCTTTGCAGGCAAGTTCAACAGCCCCCGCCCCAGGGAAAGTGCCCTAGCCTGGATTCCAGTTCAACCACCTGAGGCACAGGAAGACATATCCCCCTGCCTGGGCCAAGTTCTGCGCGGACCCCGGGCCGCTGACTGGGGTCCTCGACTCCTCCAGCTGGCGCTGCGGCCATCAGCGCAGCTCGCCGGCAGCTGCCCCTCAGTCTCGGCTCCCGGGGTGCGGCGGGGATGGGGGTGCGTTTGGGTGGAGTCGGGCACGGCGCCCCAGGCAGGGTCCCCGAAGGCCAGAAGACGCCGGCTGGCTGCTTGCTCGGCCCCTGCGGCGTGAGGCGGGTGACGGCGCCGGGAGTCGGAAGGCGCTTGAACCCGGATCACCGGAGGGCGGCTCAGCTTTTTTCTGGCCCCTTTCCTTTGGGTATTTTGGGGTCTCTTTCTCTGTTTCAAGGCTTGTGTGTATCTCTTTCGGGTTCACCGCCCGCCTCTTGGCCTCAGTGTGTGAATCTGCTTGCGCATGTCCTCCTTTTCCGGGCACCTCTCCCCAGTCGCTACTGAAAAAAGGGAAGGCAGTCAGCTCCAACTCCAGCCACAACCCAGCTGCCCTACAGCCTCTTCCCTCCCGGAGTCTGCTGTGGACACTGGCAATGCCAGGACAGACTGACGTCCACCCAGGAGGACAGTGGAGCAGGTGGGAGTAATGATCCTCCGGCCTTTCTGCCCAGGGCCTCTGGGAGCCGTCCGCGCCCTCCGCCCTGCGGAGCCGGGCCCCGGGGTCGGTGGGTGAAACACGGCTGCACCATGCCAACTTTCTGGACAAGTCTAAGGTTCCAAACTGTCCTTCCCAGCTGGGTGTTCCTGTTCTCTGTCACTGCTCAAAGGCCCTCAATGGCTCCCCTTCATGCAAGGCAAGATCAAGTTCACTTTCCCTGGCCTGGCCCTTCAGGGCCTTCCCTACACAATGCAGCCCCTTGTCACCCTTCCCGTCTCCCTTAGTCTTCCCTGTCGCGAGCTTCAGAAGACTCCTCACCAAGTGCTCTCCAGTTCTCTTGCGTAAGTTCATACCCTCAGCCTGGAAAAGCTCCCTGCCCACCCCCCACCTCAGATCAAATGTCTCCTCTTCTGGGAAGCCCTCCCAGATCAGCCTGCATAGGTCAAACACTCTCTCTTTGAGCATACCCCAGCATTCTGGGTCAGATGTTAGGGTTTTGGCACTTGTCACACCTTTTTTTTTTTTGGTGTAATGATTTGCTTATGTGGTTGTTTCTATTCTCTGGGAGCTCCTCAATGGCGGGAAGGATGGCTTCGTGCAACTGTGCCCCTGAGTCACCAGCATAGGGCTTGGCCCAAGGCACAGTGTGGCCCTGCCGTGAGAGCCAGTCACCTAGAGTTACCCCATCCTGGGTCAGTTTCTTTGTCTGCCTCCTCCTAACCAGGTGAGCTATGGCCACTTACCCACTGTGAGTCTCAACTTTTCAATCTATAAAATGGGAATAGCACTGATGTGATAAGAGAGTTGTGGAGATTGCTAATATTAACTGCAAGCACAAACTGGCCCCAGGTGGTGGGACCAACGGACTGTTGGAACTTGGGTCTGGGCCAGTAGAATAACAATGGCGAAGCCTCTTACCCTTCCACAGTAGCTGGGCAATCAGATGATTTCCAATGTCTTTGATGTAGGTGATGCTGCTATGAATGAGTTTAAATAAAGAGCTTTTTATTTATTTTGAAATATCCCTAAGATAAAGCCCTAAAAGTGAGATTTATGAGGCCCAGAATATTTTTATGTTTCTTGATATGGTGCCACCAAATTGTCTCCAAGGACATCTAGCAATGCTTCTATCACTTCCTTTTTCAAAGTTCTAACTTTCCCATAGACCATCCTGGGGCGTCCAACCTACGGCCCGTGGGCTGCATGCAGCCCAGGGTGGCTGTGAATGCAGCCCAACACAAAATCGTAAATTTACTTAAAACATTAGGAGATTTGTGTGTGTGTGTGTTTATGTGTTGCAATGTATTTAATGTGTGGCTCAAGACAATTCTTCCGGTGTGGCACAGAGACGCCCAAAGGTTGGACATCCCTGACTGATGTGGCTTGTGGAACTGCCTCTGATTGTCAGAGCATTTGCTTGCCAGAGATGATGGCCGTTGGTTTTACCCAATGCGTGAGTAAAACAATCGAAGTGTAGGTAAAACAGCTCCACCTCTTTTCCAGGTTTACTTTGCTGACCACCTGGTACTCTTCCCTAGGGACCTGCATTCTGTCATTTGTGGTATTGAGAAAAACCTAAACTAACAGTGATGAAGATTCCACAGAGAAGAGGAGTGTGTTCTTTACACCACACCCTAGCACCGTTTAGCATTTTATCAATAATTTAGAAGACACAGAAGGCAAGCTGCTTGAGCTTGCGGCTGACCACACTGAGGTGCTGATGCTGGTAGCTGACAGTTGCAAGATTTGGAACAATCGCCAAGGCTGGGGGACTGAGCCAAAACCAACAAGAAGACATTTTAAAAACTGTTATGAAAACATTGTAACATTACAGGTGACAAAACAGGAAGAAAAAAGTCACCCACATGCCAGTTACCTACATCATTCACCTACTAGGTTTTTCTACGTCCTGTTTTTTCTCCTTTGTGTTCTTACACATGTATACTGGTATGTTTACATAGGTGTAACCATGTTGTGTCTACAATTCTGTAGTCTTTGTATGTAGTGCATTGGCATTGTTTTGTAAACAGCACTGCATGTTGCCCTTCCCATTTTTCACCTGTAATTGTGAATGAAAAGGTCTAGCGTTGATTTAACCCTTTCACGATAGCTGCGCAATTGGGTGATTTGCAATATCTTTGATATAGGTCATGCTGCTATGAATGAGTTTGCATAAAGATCTTCTTATTTTGAAATATCCTTAAGACAAATACCAAAGATTGAGATTTATGAGCCCAGGGACATTTTTATGGTTCTTAATATAGTGCTACCAAGTTGTCTCCAAGGACATCTTGTAACTCGCCCCAATCAAGATAATTAACCTCATTGGTCCCTACAATTTTCCTTATGACCCTTGTGGATGATCCAACTTCCCTTCCCCACTATCCGAAGGCAATCACTGATGTACTTACTATAGACTAGTTTGCATTTTGAAGAGTTTTATATAAATGGAATAACACAGTGTGTTCTTTTTGTCTGACAACTTTCACTCAGCGTAACTATTTTTGATTCTTATCCGTGTTGTGATATCAACAGTCAAGTCCTTCTCTCCCCCTGAGTAGCATTCCATTATATGGATGCACCGCACTTTGTTTATCCATTCATTTGTTGATGGGCATGTGGGTTGTTTCCATTTTTGGCTATTACAAACAAAGCTGCTTTGAACGGTGTGTACAAGCCTTTGTGTGAACATGTGCTTTCATTTCTCTCGGGTAAAATATCTAGGAGAGAAATGTCTGGGTCAGATGATAGGTGTGTGTTTAAATTTGAAAGGAATCCCACACCGTTTCCACAAAGTGGCTGTATGCCTTTTATTTCCACTAGTGGTATGTGAGCGTTCTGGTCGCTTCACCTCCTTACCAGCACTTGATATGTTCAGTCTTTTATTTTTCCTAACGTAGTAAAGATTTATTTCTTGTACATTCTTGAAAGAGTTTGGTAAATACATGTGCGTATCACTTAATTTTACACCACAAGAACTAAAAAGCGTAAGAAAGCCAAGATTTGAACAGCGTTTATATTTTCTTCTTTATCTTTCTCCGTTGATCCCAGCTTTCTTAAAGCCCATTTCTTTTACATGTCTGAGGCCATGGCTACGGCCATGCCATGTTGTCTTTTTACAGACGACAACATGATATGGGCGGTTCCACATTTTGTTTTCCAGAACCGCAAAATGCGTACCTTACTGTGAGAGCTCCTTAGAGCATGACATGGATGACCAGTGTAATTCATAACCTTAGAGATTTGGAAGCTAATTAAATCTATGCTAAAAAAATATTTGAATAACACATGTCAACAAATAAAAGAACAGATTTTCAAGTTACTCATATAAAAGAGGAACACAGGTGTATATTCTGTGTTCCTTTCAGCCCCATCTCAGACCCAAAATCTATGACCGCAAACTGCCTCTTCAAACAATGCATGAGGAAACACTATCCCTGACTTCCCAGGTATGGGAGGAGCTGCTGGGCTTGGCCTTAGAACTGGCAGTGGCCATGGAAGTCGAGGCAGACCTGGCGGAAATTCTGGCCTGGGTTCTCTCCATCTTGCAATGCCTCCTCATACTGAGGTGGGAAAGAACTTGGGTCAGTGTCATGAACCTTGGCCAGAAGCTCTAGGGCTTGCATCTTGGTGGTTTCAGTATGGCTCTTGGGCCCCACAGGGATCTAAGTTGTACAGGATCCCTGTTGGCCACCTGCTGGTATTGTACCTCATGTATTCCTCCTTCATGAAATAGTTTGTGATGAGCTTCTTGTGCTTTGCACAGATGTAGTGCTTCCTCCAAGGATATAACCCCATCACACTCAGAACTTCCCAGACTTCCTCTCCGGTGGCACAGTTGCCCTTCATGAAGATCACACTCAGGATAAGTATCAGGATGCTAGTCTTGGGCATTTCCTTTTCACCATCCAGTATCCCATCATAGGTGAGTCCCATTTCAATGAGGATGGCATAGCAGTGGTTGGTGGGATCCACTTCCTTCACATCAAGGCCAAAGGTTATCTCCGTGCACACACAGGCTCTCGTGAAGATCTCAGTGACGTGGTCTTCATACTCTTTGCTGGCAATGTTCAACACATCTGCTTTGGTTTTTGGCTCTTTCATTTGACACTTGAACAGCAGGAAATTCACCAATGAAGCCATAATTTCTTTTCAAGATTTTATTTATCCATTGCTAGAGAAAGGGGAAGGGAGGGAGAAAGAGAAGGAGAGAAACATCAATCAGTTGCTGCTTGTATGTGCTCCAAACGGGGACCAAACCCACAACCCAGGCGTGTGCCTTGCCTGGGGATTCAATAGGCGACCTTCCCTTTAGTGGAATAATGCCCAGCCAACTGAGCTCCACTAGTCAGGGCTAAAGCCACATTTTCATCCAGAGCCACACTTTCATCCCCGGCACATCCCCAGGGAAAAGCCCTGCCTCTGAGGTGCTACTGGAGCCCTCACAAGATTTGCTTGATGAGGTGACGGTGGTGGTAACGGAGGAGGAGTGGAAACTCTGAGGACTCGCAGGAGTACCGGGGAGACCAGCATCAAGAGCCTCCCTCAAATCGGCAGGCACTGGAGGGTGGGAGGAGAGAGGCTTCCTCCAGAGCCTTGGATTCCAGTGCAGCCTCCAGCCTGGGTCGCACTGTGGGTCTGAAGGGATTGTCCAGGTGAACATTGCGGATTCTTCTGACAAAAAGCCAAGATGATGCTTGACAGTAATCAGGAGTATGAACAGGAAGGCAGTGGGGGGCGGGGTCACTGCCTGACACTCAGCAGTGCTGGGGCTCTTCCCCAGACCGAGTAGACTGCTGCACCTCAGATCAAGGTATATTCAGTCTTTTAAATTTTGCCCTTTTTAGTGAGTATGTAGTGGTATCTCGTAGCTTTAATTTGTATTTCCCTCATGACTAATAATATAATTATTATCTATTGCTATGTAACAAATTATCCCAAAATTAGTGTCTTAAAACAACAAACATTTATTATCTCGCAGTTTCAATGGGCCAGGAATTTGGGTGCGGCTTAGCTGGGTGTGGCTAGCAGAGTTGACCCACCTGAGCTTCAAGTTGCTTTGGAATAGTGCTGAATATAGGAAATGGGAGAGCAAAGGGTTGGAAAAATAAACAGGAAAAAACTCAAATTAGGGGACTGGAAAGGATTGTTTTTCCGAACAATGCAGTGGTTCTTAAAGCAATTGTCAGGCTATAGTTACTCTGCTGAAGGGAGGAGTTTGGATTTTCCTGGTGATGCTGGAAGACTGAACATTTGTTGAGCAATGTACCTGTATCAGGCTTTGAATAGGAGCTATCCGTCTGTCAGTGGATGTAGTCAATCCTCAGAACAGCCCCATTTTACAGATTTAGAAACTGAGATCTGGAAGTTTAAGTAAAACTCGGCCAAGGCCATCTACCTGAGATGCATTTGAATTTCCTCTGCTTCCTGCGGAAGCCCATGGTATCCCATAGCAGTACCCTAGTATATTAATGTGTTATTACTCTTCTGATGCTGCCTTACCGTGTCCTTTGCCTCCAGGGCCCCTAGAGTTTTTTGAGTGGGTCGTCGTGAGCAGTAAGAAGTGCACACCCTCCGATTGGCCAGGTCTCAGGCTGCGGTAGTCTGGGTTCCTCTCGGAGACTGAGCCGCCAAACATCCCTCTTCCCCAAGTCCAACAGGCTTGAGTGGACATGGATTGAGGCTGACCTCAGTGACAGTAGGCCTTTGCTTGGCTACCTCCATGAACGATTTCTGCCCAATAATGGAAGAGTCTCTGGTGCTCCGGCCCAGACATCCTCTTCCCGATCAGCACCCCCTGAAACAACACCCCTAGACACAATAAATCTGGGGTGTGAAGCTACTTCGAGTTTTAGCGCCAATTTGTGAGTGGATTTGAGAAGGTCCAGCCCCCCTCTCCAGCCTCAGTTTCTTCAGCTGTAGCATTGAGCAGGAAGATTGAGTTAGCTAGATTAGTAGTATTTTTCCCCATGGACGAGAAGGCAGCGAAATATGCTCCAGGCCATGTGAGCACAGGCATGGCCTCTTGCTTAAGTCTCCCGCAGGTCTTCATGTACACTCATGGCTACTGTTCAAGTATGTCTAAAGCTGTGCCACAAGTAATATGCAAATTCATTTAAAGATGTTACTGAAGTTTTGGTTAGTTTTTAAACAAGAAATTTTTCAATCAATGTTTACTAAAAAGCATATCTACCTTATATAGTATGTGTGCATGTTGTGAGAACTGTGAAATTCATAGCTGTTCAAAAATATCTTCACACTCAGAATGATTGAGAATCACTAAAAGATTCCCCATGGTCTCTCTAGCCAGACGGAGCAACAGTAAACCGATTCAAGAACCAGTGTAAAGTTTCAGTTATACAAGATGAGTGAGTAAGTTGTAGGTATCTGCTGCAGGACATAGTGCCTGTAGGTAACAATATGGTGTTGTGCACTTAAAAATGTGTTAAGAGGGTAGACCTCACATTAAGTGTTCTTAACACACATACAAAAAGGGGCACAACGAACCTTTTGGAGATGGATATGTGTGTTACCTTGATTGTAGTGATAGCATCACTGGTGTATGCATGTGTCTAATTCATCAAAATGTGTACATTAAATGCATCAGTTTATGTTCTATTATAGCTCAGTCAAGCAGTTAAAAAAAATCAAGCCAGTCAGTCAGGGTTATTGACCAATCAGAATGTATGTATGTGCTGGACCAGTTCCCAAGCAGAATGGAAGCCTGCTAAGACAGCACCCCTCATCCCTGCTGTTGGAGGCTTTAACCCTTTAGCTGCAGAATCTTGAGGTGCTCCAGGGAATACCAGGGGAAGGTCTGAGACAACGAGGGAAAGGGGATGTGGGTTGGAGTGAGGGCAGGGGCTCCGACAGGGGCTATTTATCTATGAGGCATCGCAGTATTCCAGTATCTCCATATTCAGAGGTTTCGTGTAGGTCATCCTTCCGGCTGCTGCACTGAGGTGGCTAGGGTGCCTGGGCACGGGCACGGGCTTGGGCTCTTGCCTCCCTGCACAGCTGACTCTCCATGGCCACAAGCCTACCTGGTACCTGTGCATTGCACTCTTTTGCCCCAAATTTGACTTTAGAATGCTGCATCATGCCGAGCATTTGTCCACCCAGGTGGTGAACTTGGGACCCTCCAAATCTGGCTTTGGTTGAATGAGTTTATCTCCTCCTCACTGACAGTGTACAAGTAAGCTGTGTAAAGGAAAGGAAGCGAAATGTGGGGCAAGGAGTTGGTTCTGGTTTCCTATCTTAGCTCTGCTGCTTGTCTTCTCTATACACCCCCATACCCCTCACACCCTGGCAAGTCATCTCATTCCTGTGACCTCAGTTTTGTTGGTCAGTAAAAGTCAGGGTGGCATCTGTTTCTTCCCCCTAGAAGTCTGTGCTGAGGTTTAAATCAGAGAAGGGAGAGGAAGTGCTTTGCGTACTGTAAAGCTTTGTGCGCACGTGAACAAGTCTCTGTTCCATAGATTGAAAGGTCTGACCATTGAGAATGTGGCTTGTCTGCTCCTGACTGAATCAGGGGTTACGGATCTGCCCTTTATTTAGAATGTTCCCTGACTATCTCAAGTGTGACCATCATATAGCTTAAGCTTTTTATGGGGAGGGTGGGCTGCAGACGGTGTGATCTTTCTTTGTCCTTAACCCTCCAAAATCAGAGCCGAAATGGGCTGCTGGTAGTACCCAGTTCAACCCCTTCATTTTAGAAATGGGCTCACTGAAGTCCAGACGGGGCCAGTGAGCTGCCCAAGGACACGTAGTGAGTTAGCGGCAAAGCCAGAGCCAGGCCTGCTGATTTCCAGTTCTTTTCATCATGACCTGTGATGTGTCTTGTGGCAAATGATTCATTCATTCAGCAGCACTTACTGAGTCCCTGCTGAATGCTAGACTCTGTGCTGACTGTTTTGGGGGCAAACAAGTTGGGTGCAATTCTGCTCTCAAGTTGTTCGTGACACTAGGCAGAGAATGCTTTTTCAGAATCCTGAGAGGGGACCAAATAAAGTGTCATTTGTATAGGTCTGGCAACCTCCTTCGGGGGTGGGGGTGGTTTCTGAGAGCAGTGGAAAAGTGTGGCGATAAAGCTCAGAGATGCTGACCTAATGACAGTGAATAGCCAAGCACCCTCACCTGCCTGTCTCATTCTGTTTTCACAGGCACCTCATTCTGCAGATTGGGATGTGGAGGCCCTGAGGAGGGAAGGCATACAATACAACCAGGTCACAGAGGAAAATAGGGGATGATTCAGGGTCTTGCGGGTCTTTTGAACTGGCTCAGTTTACACACCAGGAGTATGAGTTTGGCCATTTCCCAGCTGTGTGATTTTGGGCAAGTTACTCTTTTGAAGACTTTCCTCGTGTGTAAAATAGACATAACACGGTATTACCTTACAGGGCTCCTGTGGAGGTGAAATGAGTGCCTCGGGCTGGGGCTCGTAACTAGTGCCTGGCATGCAGGGTTCCTTTGCTGCCCCTACCAGCCCCTGACGTTGGCACCTTGATCAGTAACCGAGGGGCCAAGTACTCCTGGCTCTTTGTACCTGAGTCTTCCATGAGAAAGGCCTGGAAGGTTTTCCTCAGTTGAACAATAATAAGGGTGTTGGCAAAGGTGAGGTTTGCTGAAGGCCCAGGCCCGAAAGTTGGGGTCCCCCTCCCCCAAAGCAACTCTCTCTCTCACATGGGTGGGGCCTAGTCAAAGCTGCTGAAACCCAGTTTGGATGCCCTGAGTCGCCCGCCATGCCTGACTGCATGGGGTGTCAGTTCTGCCTTGTTCCTGCTGCATTCCGGCTTCGTATGTCAGCACCTCGTGAAATCTTCCAGGTCCTGGCTTTGAATAACCCCTTGGCTGCCTGGGAGTGAGGAGGCTGGCTCTGTTTTGCCTGTCAAATCATCTGCTTTGTCTGTCTACGGGCAGGTAAGCTGGGTCCCCCACCCCCTTCAATAATACCCACCAGGCCATCACTGTCAGGGCTGATTCTGTCCAGCTGAGGCTGAACAAACAGCCAGTTAGACCCACCAGCCGAGGCCGAGGCCGAGGCCATGCAGTGGCAGGAGCTGCTGCTATTCTTCGGGAGCAGCTCGATGACAGGCTCTGCGCAGATGTGTGCTCTCCGGGGGCAGGAGCTGAGCACTGACTTGCCTATCCCGGCCGTGGCAAATCCTCCTTTCTTAGCCGAATCAAACCTTCCAGAGCACTCTGGCCTTCACTCGTGCCCTCGCTGGGCATGTGAGACCGGAAGTGGCCAAAATGAAGTGAGAGGGGGACCCTGACATACAAAGAGCCCTGCACGTGTACAGAGAACCTGGCGACCTGCCAGATACTTTCCTTTGCCTTCACTGCTAGGAGACTTGGCACCAAGTCAGTCCTGGAGGCGATCGTTAACTCATCCCAATTGCCCGGTAACATCCTGTGCTCCTTTAAATCGGTTCTTGTCTTAGTCTTTAATCAATCTTTTTAAATGTATTTTTATTATGGTAAAATACACATAACACGGAATTTGTTACCACTCACGACCTGCAGTACAGTGACACACTGCACAACCAGTGCCACTATCTAGCATTTTCATCGCCTCAAAGGAGGCTGCTTATCCACCATCCGTCACTCCCCACTCTTTTAAGACATCACAGATATCCATGTGAAGTAAGTAGGGGGCCACGGACTCTAAGTAAAAATAATAAATAAGAGAATAGATAACTGGTAAATTTCATTGTATTAGCTAGACACATTCACTTTTTATGTTATTTTTCCACATTCACTTTTGCTTCTCTATTTTGTTCAATTAGGGGTTAAGTTATGTCTCCTTTCTGATCTGGCTATGTTATCCCAAATTCCCTCCTTTCTTCTCTGTCCCACACCGTTTCCTTCCTTCCTTCCTTCCATCCATCCTTCCTTCCATCTACTATCTTACCTACTTGTCATCTATCATTTACCTATCTTCCTACTCTTTATTCATCTGTCTGTGCTTCTCTTTCTAAATCTGGATCATTGACTCTCAGACCTGAACACCAGGTAAGGTTTTAAAATCTACTGATGCTTGGACCCCATTCTAGGCCAGATGAATGTAAAATTTTGGTGTGGACCTTGACATCTGTATATTTTTAAGGTTCTCCCAGGTGATTCTGATGAATAGTGAAGGTTAAGAATCACTTAAATTAACCTTTCTGATACTTAACCTTATACAGAAACTTATCTAAATTCTGGTCCTCAGTTGATCTAGTTTTTATGTAAATGGCCATTTACTACATAAATGTTGGATAATCTGGCTTTTAACAGAATGTATAAAAATTTTTTATGTACTTAAATATTTTAATTTTTTCCTTTTTTAATAAAGATTGTATTTATTTATTTTTAGAGAGAGGGGAAGGGAGGGAGAAAGAGAGGGAGAGAAACATCAATGTGTGCTTGCCTCTCATGCGCCCCCTACTAAGGACCTGGCCCGCAACCCAGGCATATGCTGTGACTGGGAATCAAACCGGTGATCCTTTGGTTTGCAGTCTGGTGCTCAGTCCACTGAGCCACACCAGCCAGCACTGTACTTAAATATTTTTCAACAGCATCATTTTCAAGTCTGCCTAGTATTCTGTTAACATGCATATATTACATTTATTTAATCAATCTCCTGTTGGGATTTTGATTAGCATTGTATTGGATCTATAAATGTATCAGGAATTTTATGTATGCTTAATATATATATTTGTATTTCAAAATTAAAAAATTTTGAACATATACAAAGACAAATAATATGATGTAGCCCCAGGTACCCGTTGTCCAACTCCAACATCCATCCATTCTATTCACTTCTGTCCCATCCATATCCCCATCTTCCCCTACTAGCATATTATTTTGAAACAAATCCAAGACATCATATAAATTCATATGTAAGAATATATCTCTAAAAGATAACAAAACCCCAACACCATTGTTGAGCAAAAAATTTAACAATTCCTTAATATCAAGGGCAACTCGATAGCTTGTTAAAAGTCTGGCCAAGATGGAAGCATAGGCAGAAATGCTACACTTCCTTGCACCACCAAAAGAAGGATAACAACCAATTTAAAAACAAAGAACAACCAGAATTACCAGAAAGACATTTGCATGGAAGTCCAACAACCAAGGAGTTAAAGAAGCATTCATCCAGATGGTGTGCTGAGACCAAGAAATATGGCCCAAGTGAAAGAACAGATCAAAACTCCAGAAAAAACTAAGCGACGAGGAGATAGACAACCTGTCTGATGCAGAGTTCAAAACACTGATAATCAGGGTGCTCACAGAACTGATTGAGCTCAGTCACAAAATGAAGGAAGAAATGAAGGCTACACAAAGTGAAATAAAGGAAAATATACAAGGGAACCAACAGTGAAGGGAAGGAAACCAGGGCTCAAATCAATGATTTGGAACAAAAGGAAGAAATAAGCATCCAACCAGAACAGAATGAAGAAAGAAGAACAAAAAAAAAAAAAAAAAAAAAAAAAAAAAAAAAAGAAAGAAAAAAGAAAAATGAGGAGAGGCTTAGGAACCTCCAGGACAACTTTAAATGTTCCAATATCTGAATCAGAGGGGTACCAGAAGAAGAAGACAAAGAGCAAGAAATTGAAAACTTATTTGAAAAAATAATGAAGGAGAACTTCCCCAATCTGGCAAAGGAAATAGACTTCCAGGAAGTCCAGGAAGCTCAGAGAGTCTCAAAGAAGTTGGACCCAGGAAGCACACACCAAGGCACATCATAACAACATAAGCTGAGATTAAAGATAAGGAGAGAGATGCCCTGGCTGGTGTAGCTCAGAGGATTGAGCGTGGGCTGGGAACCAAAGGGTTGCTGGTTCGATTCTCAGTCAGGGCACATGCTTGGGTTTCGGGCCAGGTCCCCAGTGAGGGCCACGTGAGAGGCAACCATACATTGATGTTTTTCTCCCTCTCTTTCTCCCTCTCTTCCCCTCTCTCTAAAAATAAATAAAATCTTAAAAAAAAAAGATAAGGAGAGAATCTTGAAAGCAGCAAGAGAAAAGCAGACAGTTACCTACAAAGGAGTGCCCATAAGACTATCAGTTGATCTGTCAAAAGAAACCTTTCAGGCAAGAAGGGGCTGGAAAGAGGTATTCAAAGTCATGAAAGGCAAGGACCTGCATCCAAGATTACTATTCAGAAAAGTTATCATTTAGAATGGAAGGGCAGTTAAAGTGCTTCCCACATAAGGTAAAGTTAAAGGAGTGCACCATCACCAAGCCCTTAATATATGAAATGTTAAAAGGATTTATCTAAGAAATAGAAGAATATGTATTCTGCTGTGGTTGGGTAAAGCATTCTGTAAAAGCTTAGTTATCTTTATAGTCTTATGTTTATATTATAAGATTCTTATTTCTTATTACATAATTATACTGGTAATTCTAATAGCCTAAGTCTACAGTTGTTGCAGTTCTGATCAGCCAGCTTACTTTTTGCATGTGTTACATTTCTGACTGTGAAATATTACTTTTTATTAGAACTTTATCTTTGAAAATTCCTTGGGCTTTTTATCCTCTCCCTCTTTATTTCTTTTTTTAAAATATATTTTATTGATTATGCTATTACAGTTGTCCCATTTTCTCCCCTTTATTTGCCTCCACCCCCCCATTCCCCACCCTTTAGTTTTTGTCCATAGGTCATACACATAAGTTCTTTGGCTTCTACATTTCCTATACTATTCTTAACCTCCCCCTGCCTGTTTTCTACCTACCATTTATGCTACTTATTCTCTGCACCTTTTCCCCCTCTTTCCTCCTACCACTCCCCTGTTGCTATCCCTCCATACCTTATATAAATCCCTTTAACATTTCATATAATAAAGGTTGGGTATTGATAAACTCCTTGAACTTGACCTTATCTGAGAAGCACTTTATCTGCCCTTCCATTCTAAATGATAGCTTTGCTGGATAGAGTATTCTTGGATGTAGGTCCTTGCCTTTCAGGACTTGGAATACTTCTCTCCAACCCCTTCTTGCCTACAAGGTCTCTTTTGAGAAATCAGCTGACAGTCTTATGGGAATTCCTTTGTAGGTAACTGTCTCCTTTTCTCTTACTGCTTCTAAGATTCTCTCCTTCTTTTTAATCTTGGGTAATGTAATTATGATGTGTCTTGGTGTGTTCCTCTTTGGGTCCAACTTCTTTGGGACTCTCTGAGCTTCCTGGACTTCCTGAGAGTCTATTTCCTTCACAAGCTTGGGGAAGTTCTCCTTCATTATTTGTTCAAATAAGTTTTCAATCCCTTGGTCTTCCTCTTCTCCTTCTGGCACCCCTATAACTTGGATGTTGGGATATTTAAAGATGTCCTGGAGGTTCCTAAGTCTCTCCTCAGTTTTTTGAATTCTTGTTTCTTCATTATTTTCTGTTTGGATGTTTTTTTCTTTCTGCTGGTCTACTCCGTTGATTTGAGTCCCAATTTCCTTCTCATTTGTTCAAGTTATTGCGACAATTGCGACACTCTTTCTTCGAATCCTGTGAACTTCCTGATTACCAGTGCTTTGAACTGTGCATCTGATAGGTTGGCTATCGCTTCGTCACTTAGTTGTATTTTTTCGGGAGCTTTGATGTGTTCTTTCATTTGGGCCATTTTTTTTTCTCAGTGCGCCTGTTACTTTAAGGGGCGGAGCCTTAGGTGTTCACCAGGGCGGGGTAATTCACATTGTTGTGTTGTGACGCTGTCTGTGGGGGCGGGGCCTGAGAGAACAATGATGCTTGCTCTGTTCTCTGCTTTTCCCCAGCTACCCACAAGCAAATTGGGTCCTTCTTTGCTGTCTCGGGATGAGTGGACGGGCCTGCACAGTTCCAAGTCCCTGTGGGTCTCCCCAACGAAGTCTCTTATGAGGCCGAGAGTTCCTCCCACTGCCACCTCAACCCCCACAGATGTTTTCAATCGATGGTTTGAGGCTTTATTTCTCTGCGTTGGTGGGCCTCGCCGTCTGTTCTGCTCTCCAGCTTTTCCTCCCGGTTTATCTGCGCAAGAATGAGGGACCGCCCAGTCCACCAGTCTCAGCCCTGGTTTCGCCAAGTGTGCCTGCCGCATTTTGGCCAGGCGTGCCCGCCACGGGCCTCTCAGGGCAGCTGGAGCACCACTGGTACTGCTCCACAAACCACGTCTTGCCTAGTGCTCTCCACCCGGCTCCGCCCCGCTTACCGGACTGGATGAACGTGTCTTCTTTAGCTCCTTGGTTGTTGGACTTCCACTCAGTTCAGTTTTCTGTCAAATCTGGCTGGTTTTGTTTTTTAAATTGTTGTTTTTCCTCTTTTGGTTGTGCGAGGAGGCACAGTGTGTCTACCTATGCCTCCATCTTGGCTGGAAGTCCCTCTTTATTTCTTTTAACAAGTGGAACTACTCTTCCAGCTTCTCTGTTCCCTTCCTATGTGAAAATCTACTGGGTCTTATATAAAGTTATTGGATCACAGCATTTTTACTTCCAAAACTCTGTATGTTACTGTGTTATCTTTCAGACTACTTTTACAGATAGAAGTTTGAAGCCAGTTTGGGTTTCGTTCTTTAGTGTTAACTTTTTTCGGTCTGTGGAGTTTTTTTCTTTTTTATTATTTACAGTGCTGCTTTCCAGAATATATTTAAATGGAGCCTCTTTCATTGATTTTTTTTTTTTACAGGAAGTGATAAAGCCCTTCAATTCCCACATAGGTTATTTTTTATCTCTAGAAAATTCCATCTTTATAGCTTTTATTATAGCTAGTCTCATTTATTCTAATCTCTTAAGGAATACCAAGTAAGTGTGGTGGAAGAGGAGCCTGGAGAGGTAGGAAGAACTTTGATCTTGAAGGATGGCGCTGGAAATTCGTAGCAGATTAACATCTGCTTGAGCTAGAACAAGGGGTCAAGAACAGGGACAAGGACAGAGAATGGGGAAGATTCATCATGCCCCTTTTCCCAAACATCTCTCTGGCTTTTCTCTTATCTGGTCCTGGCCTACCCTGACCTCTCTCCCTGACCTTCATGGGTGATTTTTCATATGCCACCTCTTCAGGGAAGCTGTCTCCTTTCTGTAACTGGTAATTGATTTCTCTGTTTTCTGGACTAAACTAGAATCTCCTGGGTGCCAGGAATGCATCTGGGTGGCCACTGTGTCATCAGCACTTACTGCAGTGACTGGCCTGAAGCAGGTGCTGAGTAAATGTCTGCCAGATGGACAGATAATTGAACGAATGAATGAATGGAGGGCATTTGTTGATCACCTTGAATGAGGATTTTTTTGAAGATCAGCAGTCAAATTATTTAAAAACCCATCCCCACAAACAGATAGGAAAATGAAACAAAAATGACAGGCAAAATGGCTTCTAAAAATACCAGAGCCTCAGGATCTTACTCTTCACACCTGGCTTGGCCAGTTTTGTTTATTCAGAAGTTATTTATTCCCATGTAAATCACAATCCCTGATATCAAACTGTCTTTGACTCTATGTCTTCCTGTCTTTGGGGAAAAAATATATATATTATGGTTAGTAAGCATCTGGATTTAACATTCTGCTATTATTAAAAGATACTAGTTACTAGAGCTTCCTGTCTGAGTCAGGGAGGGTACTGAGTGCCTGACATCTGATATCTAATTAAACCCACACTGGTCAGTGCTATTTCCCCCAGTTTGTAGGTAAGGACACAAATCCAGAGAGGTTAACTCATTCCTGGTCACCCTGAAATAAGCAGTGAAGTTGGGATTTGATTCATTTGCATCCCAATTCCCCTCAGCTCATGAAGTGGTTCCATAGACATCATCTGAAGGGCTCCTTGAAGCCACTCAGTGAGGGAAGCCAGCAGGGATCCCTAAGTCTGCCTTACATGTGTGGAAGGTGAGAGAGTTGATGGCAAATTTAGGACTTTGACCCAGCTAAGCAAGCAGAGCTCCTGGTTCAGCCAGTGCCAGTGATGTGACTGTGGACGACTGTTTCCTTCTCCAAGTATCAGGGTCCTCATCTGCAAATGAGAACAAGGGTTTTCTTTTCCTCTCCTGACACCAAAAAATGTGCTGTCTTTTCCAACACCACTTTTCCAAATAGGTGTCCTTCAATTCAATTCAGTTCAGTTCAGTTCAATTCAACTCAACAACTCAACTCAACTCAACTCAACTCAACTCAACTCAACTCAAACTCTGATTCCACAGGTTCAGGGCTCAGTCCCACAGGGCCGCACTCACTCAAACACCACTTGCAAGTAGTGAGTGGGTCCCCAGTTTACCTACACTTTTGCTTACCTGACTTGGCTACAAAGTCAGGGGTTCTCACAACCCCACTCCTCCCTTAGGTTCAATAATTCACTAGAACAACTCACAAAATTCCGGAGAATTGCTATTCTTGACACAGAATGAACACATAAGATCCGTAAGTACATACATCACTACATTATGTTAATACATAATAAGTTTCGAGTTTATTGTGAAGGATCTAAATCAGCAGGCACGTGGGGAGGTACATGGGGTCCTGAGCAGCAGGCAGCCTGTGTCCCCGTAGGATGGGAGGGTGTCACCTTCCCAGCATCTTGATGTGGTTGCCTGCTCTGAAGCTCTCCAGATCCATTTTCTAGGGGTTTCTTAATGGAGATTTCAATACATGTGATTAAATCACTGGCCACTGGTGATTGAACTTTACCTCCAGCCTGTCTCCCGCCTCGCCAGTCCCAGGTCAGGGGTAAGAAGGCAGTGCTGAAAGTTTCAACCCTCCAGCCGGCCTTTCTGGTGCCCAGCCTGCAGTGTCTGGGGCCTGCAAGAGGGACCTGGTTACGACAAACTCAGGTGTGGCTGAAAGGAGCGTGTTGTGAATGAAAGAAAGACACTTCTCTATCAACCCCAACACTCAGGAAATTCCAAAGGTTTTTAGGAGCTCTGTGCTAGGAACTGGAGACAAAAATAGACTTAAAAAATATTTGATAAATATCTCTCCTTTCCCCCCACCCTCGGCCTCTGGTAACTGCCATTCTACTCTGTTAGTACGCATGCTACTTTTTTGTTGTTTATTTTTTAGGTTTCTCATAAAAGTGAGATTATATGATATTTGTCTTTCTGTGTCTGGCTTATTTCATTTAGCATGTTCTTCAGGTTTATCCATGTTGTTGTAAACAGCAGGATTTCCTTCTTTTTAAGGCGTAATAATATGAATTTTTCTTTAATATATAAGTAGTACATATTTACATATTACATACATACAAATAATTCTTTACCCGTGCTTCCAGGGATGGACATTCAGGCTGTGTCCCACACCTTGGCTGTTGTGAATAACCCTGCAATGCACGCGTGGGCATCTCTTTGAGACAGTGTTTCATTTCCTCCCCATAGACCAGGGGCGGCAAACTCACTTTCACAGGGGCCACATCAGCCTTGCGGTTGCCCTCAAAGGGCCAAAATAATTTTAGGACTGTCTAAATAGAACTACTCCTTAACTGTTGAGGAGTTGAAATCACATTCGGCCCTTTGAAAGCCACCATGAGGCTGATGTGGCCCCCAGGGAAAACAAGTTTGGCACCCCTGCCACGTACAATACCCAGAGTGGGAATGCTGGATCGTAAGGTAGTTCTAATTTTAATTTTGAAGGAAACTCCACAGTGTCTTCCACATCGACTACACCAATTTATAATCCCACCAATAGTTTCTCTTTTCTTCACATCCTCACCAACACAGGTTATCTTTTCACTTTTTGATAAGTCATCCTAACAGGTGTGAGGTGACATCATATTGTGGTATTGATTTGCATTTCCCTAATGATTAGTGACGTTGAGCATCTTTTCACGTGCCTGTTGGCCATTTGTATGTCTTCTTTGGGAAAATGTCTACTTAGGTCCTTTGCTCATTTAAAAAAATTGGATTACAGTTACTTGTGGGTTTGGGGGTCTTTTTTGCTTTTGAATTGTATGAGTTCCTTATATATTCCGAATGTTAACTCCTTATCAGATACAGGGTTTGTAAATATTTTCTCCCATTTGGTAGGTCGCCTTTTCATTTCGTTGCTGGTTTCCTGCTGCGCAGAAGCTTATTAGTTTGATGTAGTCCCACTGGTTTATTTTTGCATTTGCTGCCTGTGCTTTTGCAGACAAAATAGATTTTAAGTCAAAAAAGTTGTAAGAGACAAAGAAGGTCAATATATAGAGATAAAAATTCAAGCCATCTATAAGCATTAAATTATGTAATAATTACTACCATATACACACCAGAAAAGAGAGTTCCAAAATGTATGAAGAAAACAGTCACCGCCTTGGAGGGGGAGAGGCAGTTCTGCAGGAGAAGTTGGAGACCAGTTGTGTTTAGAGTGTCACTCTCCAACTAGTTCAGGCAACTCGGGCTGAAGAAGGAGAGTTCATTGCAGAGCAATGAGTCACCATGGCTTTCAGAGTCAGGATGAGGCGCAAATATGGGCAAATTCAACATAAGTAGATGGGATGCTGCAGCACAGCTTTGAAGTGAAGGCATGACAGTTCAACTGGTGGACAATCACAGGCTTAAAAACAAATCACTACATTCACATCATGGAAGCCTCATCCACAGCAGCTTGGGGGTTGACTAGAATTTATTTGGTGTGCAGCTGCCCTCATTTTGGAAGGGCTTCCGGTCTTTGTGTGAGATTCTTAAGCTACTACTATGTACTAGGCACTGGTGGGTGCCAGGGATATGAAATGAATGAGGTAAGGAATAAAATACTGACACAGGCCACAATATGGATGAACCTCCAAAAATTATGCTAGGTGAGAGAAGCCAGACACAAAAGACCACATTTTATATGAGCCCATTTATATGACATGTCCAGAAAAAGCAAATCTATAGGAACAGAAGGCAGATTAATGGTCATCTGGGGCTGGGGATGGAAATGGGGAGTGATGGGCATGAGGGATCTTAGTGGGATGATGGAAGCATTCCAGAACTGGACTATGGTGATAGCTGTACAGCTCTGTAAACGTCTGTTATAAATCAAAGAATTGTACACTTAAAATAGGTGAATTTCATGATGTATAAATTATACTTCAATAAAGCCTGGAAAAATTGCAAGGTTCCTGCCTCTCCATTGGCAGTGTGAATGTTCTTCAGGAAGAGGAACTTGTAGGACACGATTTGACCCTGAGGTGGAGAGACAGCCTGTATCAGATGCAGTGCTAGGCACTTGAGGGGAGGAGGAGGGAAGGAGAGGGAGACGTGCGGTTGGCATTTTTCCCTTTGGGAAACACATATTCTGTACACCGAATGTTCTATGCCTCCCCCACAACTTCATGGGTGTTGACTGGAATTTGATGTGTAGCTGCCAGGAGGGGGCCATCAGGATCCTGCCAGGATCTGCTCTGATTGGTCTGTCCTAACCTGCTGGGTTTTTTTATAGTCAGCCATAGGCGGGAGTGTCAGCCCACCCCTCTCAGTCTTAGAACACTGAGGCCTAGCGTGGGAAAGGGCTGTGGCCCTGGTTCAGATAGCAACTGGGTGGATTTAAACCCAGGTTTCAGGCACCCACACTCCTGCTTCTTCCCAACAGGTCTCTCTGGGCTCCTGCAAAGCAGGCTCTTAAAGATGAGGCCAAGAGGACCTGGGCTGACTCAGAGGTATGGTCTTTCTCTTTTTAGATGATGGAAATCTGGACTTGAGGCCCAGCTTTAACACTGGGGGAAAAATCATGTTCTGTCTCTAGGGGGCCAAGGGTCTGTGTTTGCAAAATGGGGGTGTAGGACAAGGTGAGCTCTCATAAACATTGGTCTCTTCTGCATAAAGACTACTCTAGAAACCTAGACAGTTCCAACGTGCCCAGGAGCCTGGGACATCCCAGTTATTAGGCCAGGTCCTGGAGGTGAGTCACAGGGAAGGAGAAGATAATTCAATTACAGAGGGGGCCACCCACTGGGGCTTTATTAATCCTGCATAATAGTAAAGTAATTGTCTCCATTTATGCAATGCCTGGTATGAACCAGACGCTGTGGTAGGTTTTCCCTAGACTTTATCCTACTTAATCCCCACAACAGTACTTGAAAAAGTAGGTGGCATTATTTAAATTTTACAAAAGAAGAAACTGAGGCTGAAAGAGGTGAGGTAACCTAGTATGCATTCCCTGCCCACAAATGCCTGTTGAAAGCTTACTCGTGGCTCGAGACCCAACACTGGCTCTCGTGGCTGTCCTCAAAGCCCTCTCAATGCCTCCAGGCCGCTGGATCTGCTCGTCTCCCACAGCACCTTGGCTGTGGACTGTGGCTCTTCGAGCTTGTGTCAGTTGCACCACTAGCCAGGGAGCTCCTGGAGAGCAGGAAGCTGCTCTGACTGGGCTCTGTCTCCCTGGAGCCTGTCTAGGCCTTCTGGGAATGTGGGTTGGATTGGTCTCCGATTTACAAATTGGGGTAAGACCCGCAGGCAACAATAGGAAGAATACAAGGTCAGTAATAGTGAAAGTAAGTCATAATCCTAATACCCACCCTGCAAAGTAGGAGTGATGATCCCCATTAAAAACAATAAGGAAACACTCGTAGAGAGCTTGAGTAGCTTGACTGAGGTCACACTGCCAGCAAGTAGAGGAACTGGATTCAGCGCTTGGCCTGGCTAATTCCAAAGTGCTCTTTTTATTGTTCTGGGGAAGTTGCCCATATTTTAGTCTTTTGGTTCCTCCTTTACAATTTTTTTAAGTATATTTTATGGATTATGCTGTTACAGTTGTCCCTTTGCCCCCTTCCTCCTGGTATCCCCCTTCCCTCCAGCAATCCCTCCACCCCTTAGTTCATGTCAATGGGTCGAGTATGTAAGTTATTTGGCTTCTCCCTTTCCCATACCTTCTTAACATCCCACTGTCTATTTTGTTCCTACCAATTATGCTTCTTGATCCCTGCATCAGTTCTCCCTTCCTTCTCTTCCCCCTCAGGGCTGATAACCCACCAAATGTTCCCCATACCTATGATTCTGTTCCTGTTTTTTGCTTAGTTTGTTTTTATTTTTTAGATTCATTTGTTGATAGTTGTGAATTTGTTGTCATTTTAATGTTCATAGTTTTGATCTTCTTTTTCTTAGGTAAGTCCCTTTAACATCTCATGTAATAATGGCTTGGTGATGATGAACTCCTTTACCTTTACCTTGTCTGGGAAGCACTTTATCTGTCCTTCCGTTCTAAATGATAGCTTTGCTGGATAGAGTAATCTTGGATGTAGGTCCTTGCTTTTCACCACTTTGAATACTTCTTGCCAGTCCCTTCTTGCCTGCAGATCTTCTTTTGAGAAATCAGCTGATAGTCTTATGGGAACTCCTTTGTAGGTAACTCTCTGCTTTTCTCTTGTTGCTTGTAAGACTCTCTCTTTATCTTTAACCCTTAGCATTTTAATTATGATGTGTCTTGGTGTGGTCTTCTTTGGGTCCAACTTGATTGGGACTCTATGCTTCCTGGACTTGCATGTCTATTTCCTTTGCCAACTTAAGAAGTTTTCTTGCATTATTTTTTCAAATAGATTTCCAATTCCTTGCTCTTTCTCTTTTCCTTCTGGAACCCCTATGATGAAAATGTTGGAACTCTTGAAGTTGTCCCAGAGGCTGCTTATACTACCCTCATTTTGGGGGCCGGGGGGATTCTTTTTCTTCCTGTTGTTCTGATTGGTTGTTTTATGCTTCCTTATGTTCCAAATCATTGACTCTTGGCTTCACCCACTCTAATGCTGTTTCCCTGTAAATTGCTCTTTATTTCAAGGAGCGAATCCTTTGTTTCTGACTGGATCTTTTTTATGCTGCTTAGGTCTTCACTAAATTCCTTGAGCATCCTTATAACCAGTATTTTGAACTCTGCATCTGATAAGATTGCTTATCTACATTTCATTTAGCTATTTTTCTGGAGTTTGATCTGTTCTTTCATTTGGGCCATGTTTCTTTGTCTCCTCGTTTTGGCAGCCTCCCTGTGTTTGTTTCTGTGTATTAGGTAGAGCTGCTTTGACTCTATGTCTTGTTAGTGTGGCCTTATGTAGTAGGTGTCCTGTAGGGTCCAGTAGCACAGCCTCCCCTATCACCCAAGCTGGGTACTCGAGGTGCACCCTTTGTGTGGGCTGAATACACCCTCCTCTTGTAGTTGAACCTTGGTTGCTGTTGGCAGGTCAATGGGAAGGATTTACCCTGGCCGGTAAGCTGCAAGGATTGACTGTGACCACCGACCACCAACCTCTGCCCTCTGTGGAGGATCAGCTGTGCAGGAGCAGGGTGGTGGTGCCCCAGTATGGTCTGTAACTGACCACTGGGTGAGCTGGCCCTGGGGTTTCCCAGGTGGTGCAAGCCAACATCAGTCCCCACCTGTTTTGTCCAGGGCCATCCTTCCTGAGCTATCTAAGGCGGCTGTACTTGTGCTGGGTATGGAGATTGCCAGGCAAAGCCAAGCTGTGAATCTAGGCTGGCTGCTGCTAATGTGGGGATTGGGGCTCACTGAGGCCAGCTGTTGCTTGTTTGAGAGGATTTAGGAAGCTGTGAAGCAAAAGCCAAGACCAGTTATTCATATGGAAAAACAGCTTGGGTGGGCCCATAAGTTGGGAGGGGTGGAGTCTCTGGGGATCTCCAAGACGGGCCATACTGCCTTAGCCAGGTTGATGGAGTCTCAAATATGGCACTAGCCTGCTGGCTCCATGGTTCTGCAAGGGGAGGGCTCAGAAAAGGAACAGTGGCCTCTGTTTGCCTTGGTGTCAGACACTTCAGCTTCTCCCAGTGTGCCACTGGTGCCCTTCAAGCTGCCAACCCAGCACTGGAGTTCAGAGGGAGTGAATCTGAGTAGGTGAGTCTGTGTGTGTGTTTTATGAGGAACTGCTTGGGGCTTCAGCAGTTTCTTCTTAGGACTCAATCCCTACTGGGTTTTGCAGCCAGAAGTTGTGGGGACTTATCTTCCTGGCACTGGAACTCTGGGCTGGGAAGCCTGGTGTGGGTTTGGAACTCCTCACTCCTGAATTTTTATCCACCACATGTGGATGAGAGACCAGCCCGTTCTGTGTCTGTGCCCCTCCTACCAGTCTGGATGGCTGTGGTTTCTTTAATTCTGTAGTTGTCAGACTTCCATTCAACTCGGTTTCTGATGTTTCTGAGTGATGGTTGTTCTATATAGTTCTTTAACTTTTTTTGTTGTTGTTGTTCAAGTACAGTTGTCTCCAGTTGTTCTGTATCTTAGCTGTAATTTTGATGTGGTTGTGGGAAGAGGCAAGCCATGTCTGCTTACACTGCCATCTTGACTGAAGGCCACAATCTTTCTATATCCACAAACCACCGTGGGTTTGAGGATATTAAATAGTTATTCAATCAATATTTTTCTTTAAATCAACTCACTTTTAAAAAACATATTCTATGAAGAATATGTGGAAGCCCAGTATCATTTATCACAATTAATTAATAAACTTATAGTAACGAAGTTCACGCCAGTGCCACCTTTGTAGCGTACATATGTGTCACACGCCCCCACGTGTTTCACACTATCCTCATGACCCCCTTTTCATCTCTTCTTTTCCTCTCTTGTTTACTGTCCATTTGGTCCATGGTGCTCAGAGTCCTAGAAAGTATGGATTGAGAGGGACATTCTTCCTGTTCCCGAGTCTGAGAAAGCTTGTGACTTGCCCACAGGCACATGTGGCCTCAGTCCCACAAGGATTTTTCACTGTTCATATTTCTTTCTTTTAAAAAAAAAAGATTTACTTATTTTTAGAGAGAGGGGAAGGGAGACAGAGAAAGAGCGAGAGAAACATCAATGTGTGGTTGCCTCTAGTGCACCCCCGCACCAGGGACCTGGCCTGCAACCCAGGCATGTGCCCTGAATAGGGATCAGACCAGTGACCCTTTGGTTTGCAGGCCAGTGCTCAATCCACTAGCCACACCAGCCAGGGCTGTTGCTCACATTTCATTGGCCAGAACAAGTCATGTGGTGCCACCTTACTACAAGGGGGAAGGAAAAGAGAACCAAATAATGGTGAGCATTAGTAGTATCTCCTATACATCATTCCTCACACCATTCCTATAGGGGGGTGGGAGGTACTAAATATTCTTTCTCTTCTATAGACAAGGGGACTGAAGCCCAGAGAAGTAAGCTGATCAATACCGCATAAATGAAAAATGGTGGAGCCAGGAACTGAACCCAAGCACTGTGGCTCCGGAGTTCACGGATAAAACCCAGAAAGAGTGCCTAAATACAGTCAGCAATCTATTTGTATTTGTTTTCTGTGGCTGCTGAAACAAATCACCAGACTTGGCTTAAAAGAACCCAAATTTATTCTATTTCTGGAGGCCACAAGTCCAAAATCGGTTTCACTGGGCTACATTCAAAGTATCAGCAGAGTTGATTCCTTCAGGAGGCTCTTCTGGAGAATCCATTTCCTTTCTTTTTCTAGCTCTGGAGGTGGCCTACATTCCTTGGCTCCTAACCTCGTTCTGGAATCATTCAAACCTCTTGCTTCCAACATCACTTCCCTGTAGTTAAATCCCATTCTGACCCCCTTTTATAAGGATGCTTGTAATTACATTTAGGGCCCACACTGGATAATCCTTAATCACATCTGCAAAGACCCTTTGCCACATAAAACAATACTCTCAGATCCCAGGGATGTGAACAGGGACACCTTTGGGGCTATTGTTCATTCAGCCCGCCACACTACCGTGAAGCTCTTATTGTGCGGATTCTGGTTGTCTTTGGTCTGACCCTTTCTTGGGGCTCCAGCACACTCTACCTCACAGGTCAGCAATTCGTTATGTTTAGGGTTTATTTCCTCTATGGCATGCAAACTCCCTGAGGGCAGGGATTTGGGCTGATCCACCTGCTTCTGTGTAGAGTTGGCCACATACAAATAACACAGTTGTGGAAGTGATTACACTGAGTGAAGTAAAATTTTCCCCTGAAGGCATCAGAAACAGCTGTGACAAAGGAGCCAGTGACTGGTGGTGCCCCAATGAACCACCCTTTTAGACAATGAAGAGGGTGTGGTGAGCTGTCCCCCAGGGCTCGTCACTACTTTGCCTTGTGCCATGGCTTCATGTCTGCACACCGAGGAGGTGAACACGGAGGGGAAAGCTGGTTGTCTTCTCATCAATGCCTTCAACTCATTGACTCATCTGGCAAATGCTTATTGACACATTAGTAACATCTTCAACTGAGGCAGCCATGGCCTTGGGAGCCTCTTTTTGGTGTCATGTGGCAAGACTTTGAGTCCCATGTACATATGCCATTGGCAAATTCCTAATCCACAAGTGGGGATATAAAGAGGCTTAGGATGCTTGAGCTCAAGCCCCGATTCTGCTGCTTCCTGGGACAAGTCACATCCACTCTCAGAGTGTCCAAACAAGCCTATGTTGAGTTTGCCACATCATTAAGTTGTAATTATATATGGTTTCTGCACTCCACTTCCATACCACGAGAACCCTGAGGAGAGGACAATGTCTATGTCATCTGTGTTTTCCCATTCGCTATTTTAACACCTGGTGCATCATAACCTCTCATTAGTGGTAATTATAGCATAGTAATGATAATGTGTGTCAAACACTGTTTTATGGACTTTAATGTTATAACTCATTTAATCCTTGTAGCGATTCTATGAATTAATTACTATCCATGCTCTGCAGATGAGGAATCTGGGCACAGAGAGGTTAAGTAACTTGCTCAAAGCCACAATTAGTAAGTGGCACAGCCAGGTTTTAAGTTCAGGTCCTTTATCCAGTTCACGGTATAAACCACTCTGAACAACGTGGTTTGTTTGAAGAATGAAACAAAATGTGCAATGCGGACCTCCAAGGTCTCTTTAGCTCCACTTTCTGTGAGTCTTAAAAATGCCTCTCAGCAGACTATAAAAAGGAACACCTACTCAGGTGTGGCAGTGTAGACGAGGGACACAGGTCCACACTGGCACAGGACAGAGTTACTGAGAGTGGGGGTTTGAATTCTCACTGTGGTACTTGTGGCTGTTACTTAACCTCCTTGAATCTCAGTTTCTTCATAGGGCAAAAGCACAGTATGCTAAGTCCTCACTTAACATCATGGATGTGTTCTGTGACTTTAAGTAAAACGATATATGATGAAACCAGTTTTACCATAGCCTAATTGCTGTAAACAAGAGTTTAGTTCCTAAGGTATCTCATCAATGTTATCTTGAAATGACACTGAATGAAACAATGTTATTTGAGGACCTGCTATAATACTTATATTGTATAGCTATTAGGAGGATAATATATAAAATTTTTTTTAAAAGACTACCTTATGGAAAAGGGCTTGCCACAGAGAAAGCAGTGGAGTTCAGAATACAACCATACAGCTTGCTATTCTTTAGAACAGAGCTTGGTGGGGACTTTAACTGGGTCAGCTTCTCAAGGATCAGTATCTCTGATACTAGCCCCATGGTAAAAAGTTCAATAAACCCAAGGGTGGTCTGCTTTCTGGAGGTAGGAGCTTTGGGTGGAAACCAAGCAGGTTGCCTGTGTGTGTGTAGGGAGTCTTGGTGTCAATTTCTGGGGATGGGATGGGGACATACATTGAATGAGTAGGGACCAAGGAGTGAGGAAACGTGATCAAATTCTAGCTCTGCCTTTACCTTCACGTACGAGCTGACAGGTCTGGCAAGTTGTCAATCATCTTTTGGGTTTCAGTTCTCTGATTCCAAGATGAGGGGGTGGAATTTGAACATTTCCAAGCTCTCACTGGATGCTACCAGTCTAGAAATTCCCAAGCTAAGTTCTTCAATGAGTGAAAATACCTCCAGTATCCATTTCTACCAGAACAGCGACTGTTTTCCCTTCCCGCTAACATTGCTATATATTTGATTCCAGCACAGATGAGAGGCATTTTGTTCTATTGTTTAGGCCCCTCCCCTCTCATGTTGGTGAGGAGCTCCAAAGGTCCAACTATCCCAGCCAGGTTGGCTCAGGCCTCTGGATAACAATATGCAATCAGTCAACAAATATTTATTTCATTTTAAATAAAAAAAATCACATAATTAGAAAGAAAAACAGGATTATGGGAGATAACACAGGTAAAAGTAAAATGAAAAAAGTTAAAATCTCCTAAAATCCCCTCACCTAGAGATGACACTCTTTAACAGTTTGGTATATGTCTTCCCAGACACTCTTTTCTCTGTGCATTTTCATTAAAAAACTAGATCCATACTGGACATAACTTTTTACAAGTCTCTTTCCTACCTAACATTATACTGTGAAGGATTTTCTCTATTCTGCATTTTTAATAGCTGCATAGTATTTCATTGTATGGATATAATATTTAACCAATCCCTCATTGAAGCTTTTTGGCTGTCTATGTTTTTCACACCGATGAATATCAGAGTCCTTAAATACTGGAGTACATCTTTAAGGGTTTTTTTCTTAAGTTTCTGAAAAGAGGAATTGCTGGGTTGAAGGATATGGGCATATTAAGATTTTGGCCCTGGCTGAGTGGCTCAGTTGGTTGGAATATAATCTTGTACACCGTAAGGTTGCAGGTTCTTTCCCCAGTCGGGGCACATACCTATGCTGCAGGTTTGATTCCCAGTCCAGGGTGTGTACAGGAGGCAACTGATCAGTGTTTCTCTCTCACATTGATGTTTCTCCCTCTCTCCCCTCCTCTCTCTAAAATTGATAAAAAACATACCATTGGGTGAAGATTAAAACAAATTTTGACATTTTTCTTTTTGTTTTCTAGAAAGTTTGTATTAAAACAAATTCACAATAGGAGAAGAGTTCATATATTACCACTATAAAAGCAAATTAGAGGGGTGCCTAAGTTAGTTAGTTAAGGGTTGGACAGGTCAGGGGAAGCAATTCAAAGGAAATGTCTAAGTGGAAATCTGGAGGACAAGCAGGAGTAAGTCAAACAAAGAGGGAATGTAAGTGTTCCAGACAGAGGGAACAGCATGTGAAAAAGCCCAGAGGTATGGCACTGAGAAGAGAAATAAGTTCCATGTGGTTAAGAGTTTGGAGGGCTGGCAATGACACATGGCGTTACATATGGTTTTTGTTTTAGGAAGGTTATTTTGGTTTCAGTGTAGCTAATGGACTGGAGGAGTCAAGACTGGAAAGAGAGTGACAAGCTGGGATGCTGTTGCAGTTCCAAGTGAGCAATGTGGCAGTGGCCAAGACTGGGATGGTGACAGTGGGAATGGGAGTCTGAGGGACATTAAAGAGGCAGGAAAGACAGGACTTAGTAATTATTTGGATAGTAGGAGGACAGGTGAGAGGGAAACCTTAAGGATGGACCTTCGGTTTCTTTCTGACCTGGGGAGGATGGAGAACCTAGACATGGTCCTATGGTTCTGGGATAGGAAGATGATGTGTTCAACTTGGAACGTCAAATATGAGGTTCCTGTAGGCCCCACCTAGTGGGTGTCCTGTAAATATCTGAATCTTCAGAAGAGAAGTCTGGGCCACATGTGGCTGCTGGGACCTTAAGTCTTGGAGAGGATGCAGTCAAGTCACCCCTCACCAAGGAATGCCTAAGAGAAAGCCCCCAGGGACACGAACTTCTAAGAGATGTATGTGTTAGGGTGGAGGAGCCTGGAAAGAGAATGGGAAGTAGCCGGAAGCAGGAGGAAAACTTGAACTATCTGTTGTCATGGAAACCAAGGGAAGGAATTTTTCAAGGGCAGTGGTTGGCAGAGCTTCATAGAGCTACATCCCTCACATTTTCTCAAAGGTCACTTCATTTAATCCTCCCCAGATTGGCGAGGCGGAGACTTCATCACTGAATGTCAGAAGAGGAAACTGAAGACCAGAAGTGGAAGGCAAACTTCCGAAGGCCATCTAGCAAGTCATCTAGCAGACCAAACTTGAACTCAGGTCTTGGCTGGCGGTGTGTGGGCCTAAAAAATAGACTTTAGCGTGAGGTCTTGCGGCGGGTGGTAAGAGAATAACGGCTACCACTCCTCAGGTACCTAACGAGTGCCTGGCAATGTTCTAGGCCTCACCTGCATTCTTTGTAATCCTCACCACCACTGACAGTATTTTTACTCCTACTGCGAAGGAGCCTTGGGCCCAGAAGCTAAGCAGGTGCCAGGGCTGGGCTGGGCGCCCAGGTCCTCCCCACCCTCTGCCATGATTATCCAGGCCAGCGGCAGCTCTTTCCACAGAGAGGCCAACGTCTGCAGCGGGAACCCCCGGAGGCGCCCCCTGGGACCCCCGCCCGCCCTCGCCCCCGCGCATGCCAGGCCGCTGAGGCGTGTGAGCGGCCGCCTGGGGCCCTCGCTCCTGCGCGCTTTGCACAACCCACCCAGATAAGGGCAGCGTCTCTGGGCAATTATCGTCCTCCCGCCGCCGCCGGGCTGGCCGGGCAGAGGGCCAAAGGCCAGGGGACTCGCAGCCACCCATGGAGAGTGGTAACCGCCAACGGGCTCAGCCACCAGCGAGACGCGAGATTGCACAACGTCCGGACGCGGGGACCGGAAGGCGGGGAGACGGCGTGGCGCGATGGCGTCACGCACAGCGGCTCCTCCCCCGAGTCTTCCGTTCCCTGTTCCCTGCGCCCCTGGCAGACCCGGGGGAGACAGCAGGGCAGGCCAGGTTTTGCTGCCAGGTGGTTCGCTCAGGGGCATTCTTTTCCTCCTTCCTTTCCTTTTCATTTTTATTTTTCCCCTTTATTCTCTTCATCTTTTTAAATTTCCCTTTTAGCCCTCTGGTCCCACCTTCCTTCCATTCCTCCCTTCCTGTTTCCTTCCTTTTTCCTCTTTTTCTTTTCTTTCCTCCCTCCTTACGTCTTCCTCTTCCTCTCTCTTTCCCTTCTCCTATCCTCCATCTCTTCCTCCCTTCGTCCTCTCCTTCCTTTCTCCTTCCCTCCTCCCTTATTCCTTCCTCTCGTCTACTTTCCTCCCTTCTTCCTTTCCTCCCTTCGCCTCCCCTCTTCATTTCTTCACTTTTAAAAATAATTTTTTTTAAGATTTTACTTATTTATTTTTAGACAGAAGGGAAGGGAGGGAGAAGGACAGGGACAGAAACATCAATGTGTGGTTACCTCTCACGTGGCCCCCACTGGGGACCTGGCCTGCAACCCAGGCATGTGTCCTGACTGGGAATCGAACCCCCGACCCTTTGCTTCGCAGTCTGCACTCAAACCACTGAGCGACACCAGCCAGGGCTAAAAATAATTTTTTAGCTCAATTTTTAAGTATGTTAAAAAGCACAACTTAAAATGTACCCTCTTAACCACTTTAAGTGCACAGCTCAGTAGTGTTAAGTATAGGCACATCATTGTGTAAATAATCTCCAGAACTTTTCCACACTGCAAAACAAGCTATACCCATTGACTATTCCTCTAACCATATTCTACTTTTTTTTCTTCCATTCCTTCTTTTGCCTTTTTGTGCCTTTCTTTTCCCCTTATCTCTCATTTTTCTTCCCCTCTCTCTTTCCATCTTTCTCTTCTTAAAAACCTGATGGCCCCACTGCACCCTTGCTAGCCCTCTATAGCCTCTGCCAGGGGCTGGGCCAAGACGCCTGTCAGCAAGGCTGTTAGAGGGCTGGTGAATCATCATTCCTCCCCGCTGTGTCAGGGCCAGTGGGCGGCCCCTGGAAGCCTCACCTGGCTTGTCACTGGTAGGCAAACATGTCCAGCAAGGAATTTCTGCCAGGAAGAGTTAATTAGAAAGAGGCCCTGACTCCAGCAGGGTCTCAAGGTCAGACTGGGAGCCCCTCTCTCCTCTGGGCCTTCCCCAACCCTGGGGCCTCCCTTGTAGACAATGCAAGACAGCTGTGATGATGGTGGTGGTGATGATAACTTGGACGGACACAAAACTTGACAGTTTCCAAAGCATGCCACAGACATGATCTCATTCTTGTTCTCTCAACAGTTCTGGGAGGTAAGCCTTATTATTCCCGTTTTACAGGTGAGGAAACTGAGCCTCAGAAAGGGGAAGGGATTTGCCTATCACCACGGAGCTGGTAAGGGGCAGAGTTGGCAAGGTGGGGGGCTAAGATTTGTATTGCAAAAGCACCCCCCAAAAATAGCGATATCAGAGTTTAAAACATTTAAAAAATATTCATTGCTCCCTCTTCTGTGTTCCTCTAGCACCTTGTTCAGACCTCTTGTGTGTGGGCCCCACCCGATGGGTGGGTTTCTTCAGTACCTAGGCGTAGGTGGCAGATACTGAATGAGTGTGGGGTGGAGGTATTTGATGGTATGCATAGCAAGTGTAAAAGAGCTGATTTCTAGGCAGCTAAGAGACTTTTAAAAGTCAAATAGAATTGCTACCCAGCTGTCCCTGTGATCTCTGGAACCTTGGCTCTCTCTTCAGGGACTGTATTGAGAGAACAGGGGACTTCTATTAATAATCTACCCTATTCAACACATTGAAGTGTATAACAGTTTTTCAAACAAAACTCTCACCTTTTGGAGCAAGACTAAATTTTTTAAAGACAAAAATTATAACTGCACAATCTAGTAGAAAATACAAGCTTTGTTTATATTTTATTACCTAAAGATCTCTTATCACATATACTTTAAAAATGTTTTTAAGAGCTTCAATGAGATACTACTAAATACAATAAAATTCACATATTTAAAGTGTGCAATTTTATATCTTTTGGCATATGTATATACCTGTGAAGCCTTTACCATAATCATGATAGCGAATATTATCACTTAAAGTTTCCTGATGTTCTGTTTTTTAGATAAAGGTTTTCTTTATTTTTAGAGAGAGGGGAAGGGAGGGAGAAAGAGAGGGAGAGAAACATCAATGTGAGAGAGAAACGTCGATTGGTTGTCTCTTGTATGTACCCAAACCTGCGATCCAGGCATGTGCCCCAACCAGGAATTGATCCAGGAGCCTTTTGCTTCGTGGGACGATGCCCAACCAACTGAGCCACACCACTCAGGGCCTTGGTGTCCTTTTGAAAATGCTTCCTCCTGGCCCTTCCCATCAACCCACCCCAACACCTACTCACCAAGCAACCACTGCCCTGCTTTTGTTACCATAGCTTAATTTTCATTTCCTAAAATTTTATATAAATGCAATCATACAGTAAGTACTCATATTTGTCTGGCTTCTTATCACTCAGTATAATTCTTTTGAAATTCTTCCAGATTGTTGTACATGAGAATAACTCACCCTTTTTATATTGTTGAATAGTATTTCACATGAAATTCCACTATTTGTTTATTCAGTTCTCTGTTAGGGACTTTGGTTGTTTCCAGTTTTGGGCTGTGAACATTTGTGTACAAGTTTTTGTGTGAACATGTGTTTTCATTTCTCCTGGAACACCTAGGAAAGGAATGTCTGGGTCATATGGTAGTTGGTGCATGGTCAACTTTTAAAGAAATTACAAAACTGATTTCCAAAGTGATTGTAACAAACATTCCCACAAGAGATATGGATGAAGAGTTCTGGTTCTTCCACATCCTTGCCAACACTTGGTATGATTGCTCCTTTTGTCTATGAAATTTTAATCATTTTAATAGGTATCCAGCGTATCTCATTGTTGTTCTTTAAATCGTGATCAAATACTTAAACGTAAAGTTTGCCATTTTAACCATTTGATGCATGCAACCCAGAGGCAGTCAGTACATTCACAGTACTGTGGACCATTATTACCACTACGGTTGCAGGGTGTTGTCACCACCCCAAAAGGAAACCCCGTATCCATTAAGAAGTCAGTCCCCATTTCCCAGCCCCTGGCAACCGCTAACCTGTTTTCCATCTCTACGTATTTGCTTATTCTGGATAATGGAATATGGAATAAATGGAATCATACAACCTGTAGTCCTGTATGACTGGCTTTTTTTATTTGGCATAATGTTTTCGAGGTTCATCATGTTGTAACGTGAATCAGTATTTCATTCCTTTTTGTGTCTGAATAATATTCCATGGTATGGATACACCAGTTTTGTTTATCCATTCATCATTTGAGGGACATTTGGGTTGTTTCTACCCTTTGGGTGTTGTGAATAGTGCTGCTATGAACATTCATATGTAGATTTTTTAATAAAACTATTTTATTGTGGTAAGAACACTTGACATGAGATCTACCCTCCAAACAACTTTTTAGGTGTACAAGTACACTATCCTTTTTAATTTAATACAAGGTAATTTTATTTTCTGTTTTTTTTAAGTTCCTCTTTTAAAAAAATATTTATTTATTGATTATGCTATTATAGTTGTCCCAATTTTTCTCCCTTTGTCCCCCTCCACCCAGTACCCCCCCATTCCCTCTGGCAATTTCCCCCTGCTTAGTTCATGTCCATGGTCATGCATGTAAGTTCTTTAGCTACTCCATTTCCTATACTGTTCTTAACATCCCCCTGTCTATTTTGTACCTACCAATTTGTATTTCTTAATCCCTGCACCTTTTCTCCCAGTCTCCCCCTTCCCCCTCCCAGCTGGTAACCTTTCAAATGATCTCCATGTCTATGAGTCTGTTTCTGTTTTGCTTGTTTGCTCAGTTTGTTTTTTAGATTCAGTTGTTTATAATTGTGAATTTATTGAAATTTTAATGTTCATAGTTTTTATCTTCTGTTTCTTAAATAAGTCCCTTTTACATTTCATATAATAAGGGCTTGGTGATGATGAACTCCTTTACCTTTACCTTGTCTGGGAAGCACTTTATCTGCCCTTCCGTTCTAAATGATAGCTTTGCTGGGTAGAGTAATCTAGGTTGTAGGTCCTTGCTTTTCATCATTTTAAATACTTCTAACTAGTCTTTTTGAGCCTGCAAAGTTTCTTTTGAGAAATCAGCTGACAGTCTTATGAGAACTCCCTTATAGGTAACTCTCTGCTTTTCTCTTGCTACTTATAAGATTCTCTCCTTATCTTGAACTTTTGGCATTTTAATTATGATGTGTCTTGGTGTGGTCCTCTTTGGGTCCAACTTGTTTGGGACTTTCTGTGCTGCCTTTGCTTGCATGTCTATTTCCTTCACCAAATTAGGGAAGTTTTCTTTCATCATTTTTTCGAATCAGTTCAATTTCTTGCTCTTTCTCTTCTCCTTTGGCATGCCTATGATGTGAATGTTGGTATTCTTGAAGTTGTCCCAGAGGCTCCTTACCCTATCCTCACTTATTTGGATTCTTCTTTCTTCTTTCTGTTCTGATTGGATTTTTTTCTTCCTTGTGTTCCAAATCATTGGTTTGATTTTTGACTTCATCCACTCCACTGTTGATTCCCTGTAAATTTTTCTTTATTTCACTTAGTGTAACCTTTATTTCTGCCTGGGCCTTTTTTATACTGTTGATGTACCCGATGAGTTTCTTAATCCTAATAACCAGTGTTTTGAACTCTGCATCTGATAGATTGCTTATCACTATTTTGTTAGTTCTTTTTCTGGAGTTTTGTTCTGTTCTTTCATTTGGGCCATATTTCTTTGTCTCCTCATTTTTGCAGCCTCCTTGTGTTTGTTTCTATGTATTAGAGCTGCTTTGACTCCCTGTCTTAGTATAGCATGGGCTAATACAGAAAAGTGCACTGTAAGTTGGATGGGGCGGAGCCTCAGGTAATCACCTGGGCAGGGCAACCTGCGTGAACCAGGTTGATGGAGTCTCAGATATGGTGGTACCTCTCTGTGGCTCTATGGGGGGCGGGGCTCAGAAAACAGACAACGGCTTTACCTGGTCTCTGGAGTTTTGTCTAGGAAGGAACTCTCCACCGGCACTCCCCCTGATGCCAGACACTTCAGTTTCTCCCCATATGCCACTGGTGCCCTTCAAGCTGCTGCTCCAGTGCTGGAGCCCAGAGAGAGTGAGTCTGCATAAGCCATAAGTCCGTTGTGAACCCTTTTAGAAGAAATGCCCAAGAATCCTGCAGTTTCTTCTGCCGCCCCAACTCCCACTGGTTTTTACAGCCAGAAGTTATGGGACTTATTTTCCTGGCAATGGAACCCTGGGCTGGGTGGTCTCGTGTGAGGCTGGGATCCCTCCCAATTATTATCCATCACGTGTGGGTGTGGGACTGCCTGTTCTGTGTCTCCGCATCGTTACCCCTACTGCCCATAAATGAATGTGACCTCTTTAATTCCTTGGTTGTCAGACTTCCATATAGTTCGATTTTCTGATGATTCTGGGTGATAGTTGTTTTGTAGTTTAGTTGTAATTTTTGTTGTGGTTGTGCGAGGAGGTGAGCCGTGTTTACCTAGGCCTCCATCTTGACCAGAAGTCCCAGTATTGTTGACTATAGGTACTGTGTGTAGGTCATTGTTGAACACCTGTTTTCATTTATTTGGGGTATATACCTAGGAGTGGAATTATTGGGTCATATAGTAATTTTATGTTTAATTTTTTTGAGGACCTACCAAACTTTTCTACAGTGGCTGCATCATTTCATATTATCACTAGTGAGGCAGGAGGATTCCAATTTCTCCATATCTTTGCCAAAACTTATTATTTTCCATTTTTTGGATAGTAGCCCCCCTAATGGGTATGAAATACCATCTTATTGTGCCACCTTGGTTTTTAAAAGATAATTCACAGAATTATCTGTGAAATTATGTGCGTAGAATTCTCAATTTACAATTTTTTCTTTGATATATAAAAGATTTTGCTCTACTGTCTTCTACCTTTTGTTGCTTTCAACAATATATCTGCTGTCATCTATTTTTTCACTGTATATAATGTATCAGACTGCTTTCAACATTTTCTTTTTATTGTTTATTTTGAGCAATTTGATTATGATGTGCCTTAGTGAAGTTTTCTTCATGTCATTTTACTGTTTGAGATTCATTGGGCATCTTGGATCTGCATTTATAGTTTCCAACATAATAGAAAATTTTTGACCATTTTTAAAACAGATTTATTGAGATATAATTTACGTGCCATATAATTAACCCTTTGAAAGTATAATAGTAAATAATAATACAAGAATAAACTGTGTTCATACTCACAACTGTAAACCTACTTTTCCCCACCCTATAATTTCAAAATCCAGTGTAGCAGGGGCACACACTTTTTTCAATTTGTTATTAAAAAACCTCTAAAAGGTATAGTTCAGTGACTTCTCCAAATGAAATGCTTCAAAGCATATATCCCCTAAAATGGGCCAAAGAAACTTAAATTATATGTGTGTTTCTCAAACTAAGAGTAACAATCTAATGGACCCACTTGAGGATAGCGATCTAATGGACTCCTCTGGGACTGACTTAAATGTATTTTGATGTCATTTAAATGTGTACCAATGTAAACTTGGTATGACCTCTTTATAAATAATGAAACCAAAACAAGTTTACAAATTAAATACAATACTACAAAAACCATCAAATCCAAACTAATACATTCAATGTAATGGATTTCCTTTCTTGCTGAGACTCCGTGACTAATTATTTACAGCATTACTATGGGGTTGGCTAGTTGAGGGCAAGGGTCTTATGATTCCATCATGCCTGGACTTCGGTGTGCGTGGGGTGCCTGTGTTCTCCCACAAACTTTCTACTCAAACTTCTGAAAGGTTCTTCTTCCAGGGCTGTGGTATTTCATCTTCAGTTAACAGTTTGAAATTAGGTCTGCCTCTCTTTTCTCACTATTATAATTAAAGCACTACTGCTTGGTCCCAATTCCATCATAAAAGTGCAAATACCGACAGTGTGGTGGTTGATTTATGTGTCAACTTGACTGGGCCACGGTGTGCCCAGATGTTTGATCAAATATTACTCTGATGTTTCTGTGAGGGTGTTTTTGGATGACATTTACATTTCAATCTTCAGACTGAATAAAGCAGATTTCCCTTCCTTGTGTAGATGGGCCTCATCCCAACGGTTAAAGACTTACATAAAATAAAAAGGCCAATACTTCCATAAGTAAGAGAGAATTCTTCCTGCCTGACTGCCTTTGAACTGGGACATGGTTTTGTTTTTTTGTGGGGTTTTTTTTTGGATCTCGAGTCTGTTGGCCTTTAACAGGATCTATACCACCAACACTCCTGGTTCTCAGGTCTTCGGACGTGGATTGGAACTAAACCATTGGCTCTGGTGAAGCTCCCACGTACTGGCTTATCCTGCAGATATCTGGAGAACCCTGACTAACACAGGCACTGACACCAATGGCAATACTTAGGGACGAAGTGTAATTTTTTAGTATAAGTATGTCATATGTAATATCTGGGATATAGCTATACTAAACATTATTTGTTATTCATCTGAAATTCAAATTTAACTGTGAGTCCTGAATTTTGTCTAGTAACCTTACCTCTAGATTATATAGAATATGATTTTATTATTAATATTATCATCAAGATAGAGAAATTAAAATTCTCCCTGAAAACCTGAGGATGGATCTGCAGACTCCAGCTGAGGAACTGCGTGGTGTTCACATGAACGGCACTTTGCCAGTAGCCCTTCCACCTGCGTTTACCTTTGACCTCCACTCCCACTCCCACTCCATGTTGGTATGGTTTCCCCACAGGCGAAGGGCAGTTGTGGAGTGAAACCTAAAGAATTGCCTGTCCTGATCTTAAAGGTACTGCTGAAGCCACTGTGGAAAGGCTCGATCTTGGAGCTCAAAGATTTATCGTTGAGGCTTTCCAAGCCTGGATGGGTGCTGTGTCAGATCCCATGAGAGGGTGTGGGCAGGTATGGGGAGAAGAGCTTCATACCCCACTGGGGTCCCCTTTCCAAGGCCGGCCCCAGTCCTTTACTGCTGCCTACGCAGTGAAGTTCACTCTCCTTGGCTTGGCCCTAAGGCCTTTTGCCACGTGGCTGCATTAGTGTCTCCACCTCCCCCTTGCACAAACCCAAACCATGTCCCCCATCTGCTCTCACTGGGATGGAGCACGTCTTTCCTGCCTCCAGACTTTGCCTTACGCTGTCTCTTCGCCCTGGCTGCCCTTTCCCCCGTGTTTTACCCCTCAGATCTTCTCTGTCTCCAAGGGTCAGGTCTAATGTCACCTCCCAGGAAGGTGATGGCACTATTCCTGTCCCCAGCTGCCCCTCACATAGCCCATCTCTGGCCCTTCCTGTGGCCCTGTCGACCATACTTTACTGGGCTTGGGATCTGTTTCTCTAAAACCCTGGGGAAAGCTACCCTTGGCTTACACTTCCCAGTCAATGCTTAGCACAACATCTTACTCAGGGAAGGTGCTCAGTGCATTGTGTGGAATGATGAGAACAGGAGATGTGGGGGCCCACTCCCCATGTGCTCCTGGTCACTGAGCAATGACCATCTCATGGTGAGCCTGGACTCGATGGGAGGTGACCACTGAGGCTGCTCTCCATGTTCTCATCTGGCACTGGGGCTAAGGGCTAAAGGCAAAGGAGGGAGCACGACTTTGCTCTGAATGGAGGAGAGTCAAGGCTTTCACCTTCCAGGTCCTAGGAGGAGACAAGATGCCATGTTGGCTCAGCCACCATCACTCCAGGGCCCAGACCACGTAGCTCGCCTCCCGCAGTACCTCTGACGGCACCTCTGAATGAAGGAGCAGATGACAGGGAAGTCCGCTGATGGACGAATTTTCACAGTACTTTTGATTATGCAGAGTTTCTGCCTTCTATGCTGAGTTTAGCCCCCACCTCCAATGTTGGTTTTGTCCACCTTAGCACCAGTGCCTGGTATAGTGCTTGGCTCCTCAAACTTTGGAATTAGGAGGACCCTCGACAATCGTTAGAGTCCGTCCACATTTTATGGGGAAATAGAAGTGATAAGCATTTAGCGAGAGCTAACTCTCTGCCACATGTGCAGAGCACTCCACATACATTATCTAATTTTGTCTTGTTTAACAATGTGAGCTGAAAGTTAGCATGTCTACTTTTTTTTAGGTTATGAAAAACTTCTGTGTACAAAGAGCTAGCTAGCATTGTTTCTTTCATCAGGTAGCAGTCTTGGAGAATATATTCAAGGAAGAACAGGTGGTCCAACTGGGAGCAGCCTGTATCCTTTGAGTACTAATGGAAACCGGCAGCCCATATGTAGGTCCTGTTTCCAGATCGGACAGTGTCAGTGTGAGCAGGTGCAGAAAGCGTGTGAACTCTGTCTGAATTTTCTCTGGTGGTTCCAGTAGAGCAGCAGCTGACCCATCCTGCTTTCAGGGGTGCAACAGGGCAAAAGGTCGCACAGCTGGTGGCTTGCAGAACCGGCTGTGTCCAGAATGCACTGGCTGACCTTATTCTGTGCTGCTTCTCTCTCGTTGCATCTGGAGGAAATAGACACCCACAGAAAGGCAGAAATTTGACCTGGTCCCCCAGCCCTTCAGGCAGGATGGCCACTTCATCCAGAGGCGCCTCTATTCCTGAGCCTTCCAAGATACCTGGCTGCAAGGATACCATGAAGAGGTAAAAAAAGTCAAGTGCATTCTAAGAACCACCTCCATTCTCTCGCCATGTAGGGAAGGAGCACGTACTCAAAGACCCAGCCAGGAAGAAAGATTTGATCTCCAGGCAGGAGCCACTCTGCATGGCGACGCCTTCTTGAGTCGAAGCTCTGGTATGAAGTAAGACTTGTTTAAAGCAGTTAAAAGCAGCAATCCCCATTGTGTCGAGTGGTGACAGTATAATCCTCCTCAACAATTTTGTTCTCTCTCCAAATTCCCCTCCATTATGCATCCTTAAAAAGGGACTTCAGACGCCTCTTTAGGTTTCTAGCCCTATAAGAGAAGGGGCATTTGGTGAGAGGGGGAGAGGCAAAGACAGTCTCACTTCACTCTGAGATGCATCACTGGAGATAACCGTCCCCACCCCGCCCCAAGGTTTTCGGATAGAGCTATTATTTTTTAAAAACTGTTCAATGAAAATTGAATTATATGCAAAAATAGAGATATTGGTTTACTAAATCTCATATCCTCATCATATGGCTTTAGTAATATCAACATGTGACCCAATCTTGCTTCGTGTATACTCTATTCACTCCGAGCCCCTTGCCACTGGATTATTTTGAAGGAAATCCCAGATGCGTCTGGGATACATGTATTTTTTATCTCTAGAAGATAAAGGCTCCTTAAAAAAAATCTTATTTATTTATTTCTAGAGAGAGGGGAAGGGAGAGAGAAAGAGAGGAAGAGACACATTGATGTGAGAGATAAGCATCGAGGGGTTGCCTCTCGCACACGCCCTGACCAGGGACTGAACCTACAACCCAGGCTTGTGTCCTGACCGGGAATCGAACCAGTGACGTTTCTCTTTGCAGGATGGTGCTCAACCCACTGAGTCACATTGGTCAGGGCTAGAAAAAAACTCTTTTAAAAATGATAATATTCTATCACATTTAAAATGACTTCATCAAGTATCCAGTCAGTGTTCAAACTTATATATATCAGAATATATGTGTATCAGAAACCAGAGATAGTCTAATGCTACACGTTGCATTTGGTTAATATATCATCTCCTAAGTCTCTTTTAGTCAATGTGTTCCCCTTTTTCTTCTATTTTAAAAAAATTCATGTTTTGAAGAAACTTGGTTGTTTGTCCTGTAGTTTTCCATGTTTTGGATTTTGCTGACATATCCGTAGGGGATCATTTAATATGTTTCTCTGGTCCCTGGGATAAAATCCACAAGTGCTCTCAAGTTCAGGTTTGATTTGGGGGAAGAAAGTTTCAGAGTCAGTGCCCTATACTTCCTGTTGCCTCATATCAAGAGGTACGTAATAATCTGATTTTCTTTCATTTTGGCTTATTAAGATATTGATCATTGGGTCGAGGTGTTTTCAGCCTGATCCATTAATTATAATGTTCCTCGCTGGACTTTTGCCTACAGACTTGCCTCACAATTATCAATGACTAAATGTTACATCATCAGGAGTTTTAACGATATTCTATTCTGATATTCCTTCTTGATTTGTTAACTGTAATTCTTCTATAAAGAAAAGTTTGAGCTTATCAACTCTTTGGTTACTCTGAAGTCAGGTTCATAAGGGAAAGGCAGGGAAAATGCTTGATTCTTTTTTTTTTTTTTAATTTATTTATTTTCAGGGAGAGGAGAAGGGAGGGAGAAAGAGCAATGTATGGTTGCCTCTCTAATGGCCCTCATTGGGGACCTGGCCCGCAACCCAGGCATGTGACCCGACTGGGAATCGAACCAGGACCCTTGATTCTTTACCTTTACTTACCTGTTTCTGGAATTAGGAGTTTATTTTCAAGCATCCTTCAAAGAGGATGTGCTGGTATGTATTGTTGCATATTAGATTAACCCCAAACTTAGCGGCTTAAAAAACAACCATTTTATTCTGTCTCTTAATTTTGTGGGTCAGAAATTTGAGCCGAGATCAGCTGAGTGATTCTCCTTCTTCGGGTGGCGTTCCCTGAGGTCACTTCTGGAGGGTCCACGACAGCTTTGCTCGTATGTGTGAACGGCTGGAAGGCTGAGCTGTGGTTTATGTGCGTAAACCAACTCAGAAGTTACAAATAGCTTTCACATTTATTTTCTCATTTGACCCTATGTTTAATTCTAAGGGTAGACTGGGAAGGAATTATTATGACTGTTTCACAGATGAAAACATTGAGGCTCAGAGGAGTTAAGTGCATAGTGACTCAACTAGTTAACGGCAGATCTGAGTAGAATCCAGGCTTTCTAAGTCTAAACGTAACTGTTCCTGCATTTATTTAAAAAGTTATTAGTGGTGACTTATCACATCTCAGGTCAGGAGCTGGAGATGCAATCATAAATAAGCCTCTTGGAGCTTAGGAAAGTTAAATGGTTGTCTAATAGGAAAGAAGAACGTCTGCCGTATAAATGAGGAAGCACAGGAGACCTAAACTACCCAGAGAACAGACACTCGGCCTAGCCTGGAGGGGCAGGAATCAAGGCAGGCTTCCTAGAAGAGGTCAAGAGGTCAAGATTAAATGATTAACGAGCTACTCTGGCCTGTGGGATGGAACAAGATTTATCTAGGCCAAGGGATTTATCCGGAGGTAAGGAGGTCCACAGAGATAGCCATGACTGGCTTTGGTTGGACGTGGGAGGTGAGGTGGAGGAATTCATTAAGGATGATGCTTAGGTTTCTGGCCTGAGCCACTGGGAGGAGGGGGTGCCACTCAATGAGAAGAGGAATAGAAGAGGAAGAACAGGTTTGAGACGTGGGGGGGTGGGGGGCGGGGAGTGCGGGGGGGGGGGGGAGGATAATTGTCAAGCTCCAAAAATCCTCAGGTAAATAAGAGCCTTTCCTTTCCCTAGAGAAATCTGTAGTCCAATGAGGGAAGCAGTGACATAAACAAATAATTCTGAAAAGTGAGAGGTGCCGAGTGGCGGACATCTGTATGAGGTTCTGAGACTGTCTGCTGGGTGAGAAGAAAGAACCATCTGAGGAGGTTTCCCAGAGTCAGTGGTAAAAATGTAAAGGCAGGATAGTTCCAAGTAGAAGAGGTATGATCTCACCTAGAAGTGGAACATAATCAACAAAACAAACAAGCAAGCAAAATATAGCCAGAGACATTGAAATTAAGAACATACTGACAGTAACCAGCGGGGAGGTAGGAGTGGATAATGGGGAGGAACGGTTTTCAGGGACATGTACAAAGGACACATGGACAAAACCAAGGTGGGAGTGGGGTTGGTTGGGGTGAGGGGAGTGGTGGGGGGAAAATGGAGACAACTGTACTGAACAACAATTAAATTAAAAAAAAACTGAAAAAAAAAAAGAGGTGTGAGGGAGTTGCTGAGTTCTGGAGCTGGCAACCCGGAGTTCTGTTTGGCGAGGTGCAGGGTGCATGAGTGGGAGTTCTCTGGGAGCTGGAGAGGCTGGCGAGGGATTGAACCATATTGACTTCGTCTCACTGGTGAAAGGCTAGGATTTAAGAAATCCTTCTTCAGTCACTAGAATGTAAGTTTCACAGGGGCAGATCGTTGAACAGGGCCTTGCACGTAGTAGGCACTCATGAAATTTTGTTGAATGATTAATTGGTTGATAGTATTGAAATCTTTGCCTTTTCTTCCATGTTGTTGGGGATTTCCCAGACCATCTATTTCTTTCTTTCTTTCTTTCTTTTTAAGATTTTATTTATTTTTAGAGCAGGGAAGGGAGGGAGAAAGAGGGAGAGAAACACTAATTTGTGGTTGCCTCTCAAGTGCTACTGGGGGCCTCGCCCGCAGCCCAGGCATGTGCCCTGGACTGGGAATGAAATCAGGCGACCCTTTGGTTTGCAGGCTGGCACTCAATCCACTGAGCTACACCAGCCAGAGCTATTTCTTTTGATTGTATGCATTTTATAATGAGAATAAGAGAAAATTCATATGCCACATTCAAAGCAGATTTTATTCATTTGTTTATTCCTTCTTAAGCTAATGACCAGTAATTAATTAATTAATTGATTCATTCATTGATTTGAGAGAGAGTGAAAGAAACATCGATTTATTGTTCCATTCATTTCTAATTTTTTAAAAGAAAAATTAATGTGCAAGTGGTTTTTGTGGGTCTACAAATTTTCCCCACAAGGGTTGAATATTATGAAATAATTGAAAAATGCAAAGAAATGCATGGATCATTTTGAAAACGTGAATAAATGCTAAAGCATTTTAATTAGTACTGTTTTTATTAACATTAGAAAGTTAGGAAAAGCCAGAAAACTAAACTAAATATGAAAATTTTCTAGATATTTTTAATTTTTAAACTAGATGTTATATCCTGAGCCAGCAATCTAAAAGCAGGTATTTTCAGATGTCATCATTGTCGGGGTGATGAATAAATGCTTCACAACTAATCAAAAGTTATCTAACGTTACGAGGGAAGGGCAATCTCTTTGCTTTGTGGTCCACCCTTTCGTTGCATAAGTGAGAAACGGGCCCAGAAAGGGAAAGGGGCTTATCTAAGATCACACAGCAAGTTCGAGCCAAGAATACCATCCAAATGTATTATTCCATGCTGAGGTGGCTATTGTTTGTGTCCATCTAGAACCCCTTCTGCCACTTCAGGGCACAGAATTCATCCCTGTAGCCACAGGTGGGCACATGGCGCAGGCTAAGCCAACGATTGCGTAGTACTTTACTCCCTTTGGTTTTAGTCATTGAGTCAGGGGGTAAAAACATGACCCATGCTTGACCAGCCAGAATCCTTCTCTGGGATTTGTGATAGTGGATCTGGGAAAGGAAAGGACCTTTTAAACCTCTCTGGTTATGAAGCCGTGAGGACATGAGCTCATAGCTAGGGTGGCTAGTCCTGTGTCACATGGAAGGAATGACAGAAGGAAGACAGAAAGGAGAGGTACTCCAGGTGGGCTTTGAATTACTTATTCTAGTTGCAAAGGTGTACACACCCTGAGGTTTTTTTGAGCTCTTATATATATTTTTAATAGCAGTGATAATATCCTTCCAATAGCCACCCTGTTCTTTTATTATTTTTCTTCTCTTCCTTAAACAAGTTGGAATTGGGTTCCTGTTGCTTGTAGCCCAGGATTTCTCAACAGCAGCAGTTGGACATTTTGGACCAGACAACCCTGCGGGGGGAGGGGTCTCTCTGTGCACAGTAGGGTGTTTGGCAGCAGCCCTGGCCTCTACCCCTTCAGATGCCAGGAGCAGCCGACCCCAATGGTGACAACGAGGAAAGGTCTCCAGACATTTTTGTTGGCCAAATGTCCCCAGGGGGGTGGGAACAAAATTGCCACGGTCAAGAACCACTGGTCTCATCTAGTACCCATGATGACTCCTCACGACAGAGGCAGGACTACCACATCAAGCTAAAGGATCCAGGAAGTGATACTATGAAGCGATGTTGGGACATGCAGAAGTTGGCTCTCTCACAGCTGTTGGAACAATAACAGACTCCACAAAATGATTTGGGATTTTACCCATGACACGGTGATAACGCTGGACCTAAGGATTCCCACGCACCTCACGAAATGGTGCGACACAGCACTACCAATTAGTTTTATATCTGTTGTTTTAGGTCTTGAAGGTTTGGGTTCAGTGCACTTGGACTGGGTGTCTCCAGAACGCTTACCGCATGTTCCCCTGAAGCAGATATTCAGGTAGCCAAATCTTGCTACAATTACAATAACAATAAGCTTCATTGCACAATGGTGTCAATGAGAGATCAGCAAAACCCACGAAGAATCAGCTTCATTCTTGTTAGAACTGTTTTTGAGGAAGTGCTCTTCGGTGGAGACTGGCAAGGGAAGGAGTGCTAGCACAGGAAGCAAGGGGGCTAGATGTGAGCTTGACTCTGCCACTAATGCTGTGTGACATTGTGCACGTGTCTGCCTCTCTCTGGGCTTCAGTTTGCATCTCTGTGTAACGAGGGTTTGGATCAGACGAATGCCAAGGAACTTTCCGGTACTGACCTTTAATGATTCTTGTAGGAAGGTGCTGTGTCATATCTATCTTGGCTTACCTATTCTCAACGCAGGACCTGGCGCAGCACCGGAAACCAAGTAGCTACTAAGCAAATGCTTATTAAATGCACAGCTAAATGATTTGCTTAGGAGATAAATGACATCCCAACTTCCACAGATGCATACAATTGGACAGGATCTTAGAACTGAAAGGGGTCTGTAAACTTATTTAGTCTAGCTTCCTAACCAAAGCTGGAACTACCTTCTTTCTACCTTCTTTCTGACAGGTGAACATATGGTTTCTGTTTAAATACTTCTGATGACAGCCCTGGCTGATGTGACTCAGTGGATTGAGTGCTGTCCTGAGAACCAAAAGGTCACTGGTTCGATTCCCAGTCAGGGCACACGCCTGGGTCGCAAGCCAGGTCCCCAGTTGGAGGTGTGCAAGAGGTAACCACACACTGATGTTTCTCTCCCTCACTTTCTCCCTCCCTTCCCCTCTCTCTAAAAATAAATACATAAAATCTTTTTAAAAAAATACTTCTGATGACAAGGAATTCACCATCTTGTAGGGACAGCCAGTTCCACTTTTGAATAGATTAGATGTTAAAAGTTCTTTTGTATCTGGAAACTCAGTTAGCCTCCTTGTAGCTGTCGCCTGCTTCTAGTTTTATTTTTTTAATTAATTTTTATTTTAATCTAAGAATATAAGCACATAACTCAAAAAGTCAAATACTACCAAATATCTTGTTTATAGTGAAAAATAGCTCTCTTTCTCACTCTTCCTTACCCGCCAAGCAGCCCCTCTCCGCTCCTTATTTGTGGGTTTATTAATGTTAGACATTATCTATTGATTTCCCATTTCTTTTAGAAGAGGGTTTACCCTCTGTAACTTACCTTCCCCAACTTTCTCTCCCCCAGTTCTCTCACAGTGTTTGGTTCAGTCAGTGTTCAGTGTTCTCATTGGTATGACTGTAAATACCGTTCAACGCCAACCCTGCTAACATACT